>CABFVX010000398.1:0-22043 GCA_902151425.1 Timema shepardi
TGAATATGATTGTTGGGGCTACATTGGGCTACAATAGTGAAGTTTACTATTGTAGGATGCGTCGAGGTTATTTTTGGGAGCGGGTAATATGATTTAGGCGACTGAACGTGTAATATCAGGTTGGGTGGGCTAGTAATTGTACAATACGAAGATTGTATTGTTACATATTTTGTGAAAATGACTGTACACTCAGAGTGCACCAATAAAGATGATCCAAATTCCTAAAAATCTCTGAGAAAGAATATAGTGATTCACACGTAATCATTTTAATTTTAGTTTTATTTTAGTGAAAGACAAAAAAATGAAGAGGACACTGTATTGCGTATCTCCCTAGAGTTATTGGCTGCGTCGACGTCGGTGCCAATTGGACGCTGTGGCGCCCCGACATGCTAAAAGTTCATGGGCGCGTCCCCCCGCCTGGTTGGCATTATTTTAACTTGTAAAACTCTTGTTCACGGTTTCCTTCATAAGGCTACAATTATTTAAGGAGGTAGCCCACTGTACTCAAAATAAATTGAAGTCGCATTTTAAGATGATTTTAAACACTACCCATTCGGCTCATGTATAGGCCTATATATACTAAGGATGAGGACGGTTGAATTTAGATTAAGTTTACCCTCATTTTCATTGGGAAAAAGAGTGTGGAAACGATTTGGCGGAACCACCCTCTGCTGTACTATCCAACTGGGATTAGAACCCCCCCATCTACCAGTAATCGGCAGTCTAGTCTAGTCTAGTCTAGTCTAATGCGAGAGTGATGCTTTAGAACACGCGCCCACCGAAGCGGGTAGGAAGTTTGTGAATCGGGTGAATACAGAACTATATACTTTTTTCTACCTTAAATTCTTAACTGTAAAAAAAAAAAAAGTTGAAGCTACTTTGAATGGAGAGTACCAGACCTAATGTTCCTAGTGTACACTATATTTTGTATCGATTAGTTATAATAATATTTGTAGAAAATTTTTGAGCTAAGTACGGTAGTTTATACCACGTTTTAAACTAATAAATCTTTAAAACAGAACAGTTTGGCATCTGGAAAAATGCGTCAGTCCTGTCTTGTCTGAATTTCTGATGACAGGCAGGTTGGGGTTTTGAACTTGTGCTGAATATATAAAGTCCCCCTCCTCCCCCCCTCCAATAAGGTTTACCATTCTTTCATCATGCAAATTCATAAACACCCCTTTTTAGAGCTTTCCTTCTTCAACCCCAATTGCATTGTGTGCTTATAGCTCAGACGGGTAGTTAGACGCGACACACATGGGCACATCAAAATGTTCGCGAAGCTGCCTTTTGTAGGTTGTTGATAAGAAAGGTTGTATCCGACTGTTAAAAAGTTACTAAAACTAATTTAATATAATGCATACGCCAAGAAATGCGTTTTGAAATGGCCACTTTTGATAGACAGTATAGATATTAATAAAATAAAACTGATAATGTGGTAAAATAATATAAAAGTTGACCCGCTTCAATGGCGTAATTTTCATGTTTTAGCCTGTTGATGACGGGAATATCGGAGTTTGAATTCTGGTTGGGTCTACTGAAGGTGGTTTTTCTAAATGGTTTCCCACTCTCCTCCCACGCAAACGATGGTAGGTTACTTTTAAATGCTTCCTTTATTATCTCTACTCCATTAAAGTAATTATCATATATGCGTATAACCTGAACAGATGGTAAGACACGGTTATAAAAAAAAGTATAACGCAAATAATTTTTTTTATAAAGAACAAAAGAACATCGAACTACAATGGCGCACCTAGGAGGGATAAAACGGGACATTTATATTCCTCTTTCTCTTCCACTTGATATGGCAAATAATTTAAATAGACTCTTGAAGCATATAAAGTACAAAAAAAAAGTAAAGCACTAAAAATGTGGTCAAATGCATGAACTGCAGTTTTTAAAGACCAGTTTTACCATTTTAAGTAGGTGGTCTAGGGGTAAGGTGTCTGACTTCTGTGCTGGGGTCCGGGGTTCAGTCCTCGGTCCCGGCACATATTTATCTGATTACCAAACCCTTCCTTCACCTCTGACAAGACGTGTATTAATCACAACTTGTGAATGTGGGGAATGTCAGGGCTCCACCATGGTTCGGATCCGACGTTAAACTGTAGGTCTTCCATTTCATCTCACAATCGCCCTACCATTACACATTAGCATAAGAGCGTATAACCCGAACGGGTAGTATGACGCGGTGCTAATAATAATAAAACTTTAAAATTTTAAAAAATATACCGCTATTCACATAGAAATTTGTGCTAAACGAAAAAATAATTTGAAAACTAAACTTAAATAATAGCTTTGCTGCATTATTTGAGCTTCCCTCCCCCTTTCCCCAAGCTACATTTCTCTCCGCGCCACCTTGAATGTGTCTCAAAAGAGGACGAGAGTTTGATCAGGAGAAGGTGAAGGGGGGAGGTAGTCTGAAATAATCTATAGTACTCTATATAGTAATCAGTTTCTTCTTCGTAAACTTAATAAAGTCCTAACTAGATTTTCAACGTTATTTGTTGTGAAGATGTAACGAAACTCAATTATACGAGAGATTGTTCCAGAGTAAGATGGGGCAAAGGTTTTGCAAGCGAGCTATGCGACATCTAGAACACCCAGAGCGGTGACAGGTCATAGATAAACAAATGGGGTGGAAGGGGGGGTGGAAGAGAGCTGTAATAATACTAGGTTACTGATACAACAGTCTCTGACATATTAATAGTTGAAATGACACCTTGAGCACGGGAATCGAATCTGGCACTATTGGTTCAGTGCGCCGATGCTATACCACTGAGATATCCAGGATACGACCCTTGATCAGGGGGATACGTCATTCTTAAAACTTTATTTAATTCCCTTTCATGTGCAATTAAATAGTCAACGAACGTCCGCAACAAGTCTATTATCAAGTTACCGGTGTCCGTATTTTCAATGATAGCTCTAAGTTGAGGTCCGTGAAGTTGGCAACACTCATAGCGGTACAAATTCTGAAACTTTTACCAGTATTTAGTGCTTTAGGTAGGGGAGTCAACAGTTCTTGAATATCTGTCCAAGGGTGTACTGAAATTAAACTACAACTTTTTATCTTCATTTAAAAAGTTTGTCATCTAATGATAATAAGTTTATGACATACATTCAAGAACATTTTAGCTCACCATGTGAAGAAAATTAAACCTTTGTACATGAAGACCAATATTTTTTTCCAATTTTCCAATTGCGTGAGTCATTTCGAAATTTGAATAAACGTGGACGAATAATGCATGCCGGACCCGGCTTAAGAGGTGTCTGCGCGTAAAACCCTAAAATTAAGAATAGTTTCCTTAAGGGCGCAAAGAGATCAGATCAATTTTTATCTAAATCGGCTCTAACGATTTTGATTAAATTTAATTTCTAAGCTTTGATCAAATAATTTCAAACAAAATAGCTACTTTCAATTCTTCTTCAAAATGAGTTTAAGGGTTACGTATTGATGCGTAGATTCTAAAATAAACCTGTAAAAATACGGACGGTAACTTTCTTTCCCTTCCCTTTAACAGTCACTGAAGAAATCAACAAATAGATCTTGATATCAACCTCTTAACACGTCATTTTCGTAATATGCTGGATTGTTGTTAATGGAGAAGTCCATGCACAAATAGGATGATTGAGATAAAATGCACACTCATTCGCTTAGGATAGTTGATCTTAGAACATGTTTGCGGAGGGAAATTCCATTGTACTAGTCTGGGATGCGACTCTTGATCTTGTACGTTCAACTGGTATACTTAAAACAAACCACTTACCGGTGTGTCAAGCTCATTCAGTCTGGTTTGCCAATGACGAGGAGATCTCTATTCGAATATCGACTGGGTATTATAAAGGTTATATTTACTAAATTGTTTCCAATTCTTTATAAATCTACTGGGTAAAATTTTCCTAAATGTTCTCCCAATCTCCTTTCATGCATATGCTAATAAATTACCTTTAAAATGCGTCCTTGCTCATCTAGTACCTCATTAAAGTAGTTATCATAAATTCTTGTAAAGCTGAAATTGTAGTAAGACGTGTTGATAAAAACTATTTATTTTTTTCTCTGCGTTCACAAATATTACCCCAACTTTCTATTAATGAGCACTTTTTACGCTGATCAAACTAGTCTTGGACTGTAAATAGTTTCAGCTTACACCCTATTGCGCTCAATCTCAATGCGATCTCGTAAGATAAAAGCTCACTGGCTGATCTCTATTTACAATAAGATTGACAGGCATGATATGCTACTGAGGCGAGAGTAGTGTTTTCCTTAATGGAGAAGACGACATTCATACATGCCTGCGTTCACATTTTACTCAAGGAAAGAGGAACGGTAATTAAACTGGCAAAATTATAAAAAAGAAAACTAGAACTTTTCTAGAACCTTAGTTGTTTTTTCTATAAAAAAAGGATGTTTTAAAATAGGTTATAATAGAGCACCTATTAGACATTTTAAGTGACATCATCATAGGAGGGTTACTGTTACCTGCTTCAGTGGCCGCATGGGTTAAGGCGTCACTCTCATAGTAGAGTAGACTGCCGATGACGGGGAGATCAAAGTTCGAATCTCGACCGGGTGTAGTGAGCATTGTTTTTTCTAAATATTTTCCACTCTTCCTCCATGCAAATGTGGGTACACCTCCTTAGATTCCACCTTCTTGATCCCTAACACATTAATGCAATTGGTACTTACGCGTATATCCTGGAAGATTAGTAGAATATATATATATATATATATATATATGTATACACACACACCCACCTAAAGAAAAGTGTCATTTTATAATATCGAGAAAGTATTATAAAGTGACACTTTTCTTTAGGTGGGTGTACCAAGATGTAAATTTGCTTGGTCTGGTTTGCCAGTGACAAGAAGTTTGGAGTTTGAATCTCTATCCGATGTAGTGGGAGAGTTTTTTTTGTTTTATTGTTACCTACATTACCACTTATGATAATCTGGATATATTTTCTCTAACTGTCCTTACTAGCGCAGTTAAATGGGGTTAGATCAAATTGGTAGAAGTAAGATGCACTGAAAAAAAATTACGTCTACATTTTTTTCTCTCAACATTTTTATATACTTTTTTAAATGACCTTGATTTAGTAAAAAATAATTGTTTTTTAGTGTTATATTGCTACATAATATTGGCTGCAATATAATCAATAGTAATAATTATCTACATCGTTGTGCACACGGGTAAGCTCATTAAGTCTGGTATGCCAATAATAGTGAGGTCGGGGTTCGAATCACGTCCACGTAGACAGTGTTTTTTTACCCTAAATTGTTTCCCACTCTCCCTGTACTTAAATGTGGGTGTATTTCCTTTAAAAACTACCTTTATAACACATTCATAATAACTAATTAATACTTATGAGGAATAACCCAAACAGGTACTTAAAAGCTATAAATAATGAGTAATAATTGCAATTATTTAATGTGCTTTTTAACTCTTCGATGTATGCACTCTATAATAAGTACTGTACTTACAAAAAAATAGATACAACCTTAAAATAGTAAAACTAAACTCTAAAACTACTTTAATAATATGTACATATTGTTAGTGCTAATAAAGACATAAAATAGCGACGTAATAAATACTAAAAGTGGTTCTTTCAATACTATGATTTTTTTTTATTTACTCCTTTTGCACTGACATCTCTTCGAATGCCCCTAGCTAATTACTATAATAATGCAAGCAACATTCTCTGCAATAAGTTATTAAACTGTCTATTGGCTGTTTCGCTTTAGTTGCTATCTAAATACCACTCTGCGTTTTGATTAGGTTCGGTTTTCTTTATCGGTAATTATATATTTGGAAAACCACATCGCTTCAAGCGAGTGAAAATGAAAAGTCCAGTAAAAATAAAATCCAATCTTAACAGTAGCTTTTTAATAAAGTATTTACTACAGTCAATTTATCTTCAGATGTACTTATTCGATCTCTTAAATATAATATTGCTACATTTGCCTTTACTAAGATCGTGTTTCTTTTTTTTAAATAACACAACACGACGATCATTAAAACTATACACAAATAAAACAACTTAACATTATGAACAGTTAAAACCAAACATGACAGTTGAAACAAATTTAATAATATTCTGAATTTTTGTTTTAAATATTAAGAGTTTAATTATTGATAACTTATGGAACGACATTTCTATACAAAAAGTGACAGCTAAAAATCACATGGCCTTACGTATGAATACGTGAAAGTACATCTAATAACTTTTCTAGCTGTCATATAGGGCCCTAGGACTGTAGGCCTATCCATAAAGCATTTTATCAAACGTAAAAATATAAAGTATACACATTTGTAGATCAATAGTAATAGTAAGTCTCTATTTACCATATTATTCCACAGTTCAAAATTATATTTTTTAATTCCATGATTACACCTTAAATAAGCCATTATTTTATAGTTAAAAATCATTTAATTGTAATCTACACTAATATTATAATAAATAAATATTTCAAATAATAATGTCTGGATACAAATTACTATCTAGCCTATTTATATTTACTTTATATTTATTTGATCGAATTGTATATATATATATATAATCGACCATATACATATAATATCGACTCGATGGTCTTGGGGTAAAGTGATCGTCTCAGGACCCAATGTTTGTGGGTTTAAGCCCAGCCGGATTCAATTGATTTTTATTGAGCAATAAATATATGTATCCCAACTTCTTTAGAAGGGGAAGGGGAGCCATTAGTCCCATGTTGATTGGAGCGTGTGTAATAACCCTGTAAGTTATGTGAAAATACTTTTCCGCCAAATTTGGTAGCACATTTTGCTCTCGCCAATAGAAATTCAGTGTGGAAGGCAAGGTGGTACTTCCTTAACTCTCTAAGTGTAGGATGGGAAAAAAAACAATAAAACGATTAGTAACTTGAAAATTAACACTCTAATTGAAAAGTAAATATTCACAAACTAAATAAAAACAAACAACGAACTACACTTGTTCACTTTTTGAAGATAATGTCACTAAGGTGATCTCCACCGGACGTCAGACAAACCTCAGCACGTTGTCCATCACTTTCCTCCGCATAGATCATATAATTGCTTCCACCCCAATCTGTACATGGGGGTTCTACCAGATGGTGCAGGTATCACTAACCAGCTGAAGGACTGAGTGCAAGTCTAGCTCCGAATGGATAAAATTCACATCAAACCAACCTTAGGGTTATTGACTTCAGAAGACGATTATATATATATATATAATTGACTTCAGAAGATGATTATATATATCAATTTCTAATAAACGTTTACCCATTTTATAACCATGGTTAAATTTTAAAAAAAAGCACTATTCAGACAAGTAGTATCTTTTAAAGCATAGCCGCGTCACTTCTCAATGTTAATCTCTACGAAGAGCTTGATTAGCTAAATCCTCAATATTTTATAATAATTCCGTATTTTACGTAACTTGAGAATAAGAGAAGAGCAACTAGGGGAAAAGGGGTTGAAATGAAGAGGGTAAGGGTACTATGAGTAAAGTAGTTGACGAACTTCAGTCTTAATTCCGCTTTGTGACGTTACCTGTGTAGAGATGAGAGCAGAATTTCTTAATTCAAGTCCAGTATAGTTAAGCCCTTAAATATTTTTATTCTAAACTGTATTGAAACTATAATTTATTTTTTTGAACTTTAATGTCAGTGGAAAACACTGTAGAATAGTGTCTTAAAACTGTTTTAAGATAAATTGACGAAAAAAAATTTATAGAGGTGGTGGGGAGGAGATTTTTTTTTGATCACACCAACATTCTTCTGAAAGAAGTGTGAGATAGCGAAATGTAAACTAAGCACCCTGTCGGTTATTGAACCCCCGACTTCCAAAAACCATCTTAAGAACGATAACACACAGCTGCTTAATTTTAAAACACCAAATTCGTTATAGTATAAAGCAAGCTCTTTCTAAACAAAGTGGTTTTTTTTTTATAATCATACGACTTACAATAACTCTCCGCGTTAAATTTGTTGATGTCTAGAAAGTTAAAATATCACTTAATAGCTGTCACAGAAAATTAATCGGCTTTAAAATCCCTCACTCCGATTGTAAGTCGGCAGTTTTTTTTACCATCAAGACATGAATGTTTTAGTTAGCCACCTTGGTATAGATAATATTCTCTTTGCCTTTAGCCGTCCTCCCGATCCACTAAGCTATGAGATTGAATTAATTATAATGGTACATCTCTGCCCTAGAACATTTTTTATTTGCTCTCTTTGCACCATGGATTATTTCGATGGGTTTAATTTATTTATAACTGTCTGACCTTAGTTCAGTCAGTAAAACATCTACCTAATTTTACAAGCAGTCCACATTTGATTCCTGTCTGGTCCGAGAAGGTATAATTTACAGGTTGGTTTTCTTTCTCTAAAAACAAAAACAAAAAAACAGTACAGTATTAATAACAAAACACAGTGTTATTATTTTTACTATTGGTTTTACACCAAGTTTTATAACCCGTCTAGGAAATAAACATTTCATTCATGTTAGTGAGTTATGGGTGATAAACATAGTCTAAAGTAAATGTAACAGTATTTGATAAAAGGAGAAACTAAAATCCATTTTGTAAGATCCACCTTCAGTTGCTCTATTGTCTAATTGAATCCGGACCACTTATACGGGTCACAAAAATAGTTTAAATGTGTATCAAATTGATATCTGATAGTGGGAGTTTAACCCGGGTGAGTTGGCTTAGTGTGCCAATGACCTCACCACTCATCTATCCAATGTCTTATTGTGCTCAGACCCTCGTCGGTGGGTAAATGTCAAGCTCGTTTATTCTGCTCTACCGGTAATGGAGAGGTCGCGGATCAAAGCCCATCTAGTGTACTGAGGGTGTTCCCTCGCCCTCAAATGGTTTCCCATTCTTCCTCTACGCAAATTACGGTTACATTTTCTCTGTATTCTATCTTCCGCGTTTATACCGTTCAGCTTAATTAGTATGGCTATACGTTTTTAGCCCAAACGGGTTGTGAGACGTGGTGAGGGGGAGGGGGGAAGGTGTTCGTCGTCATACATCAATCATTGTTTCAAGACAATGACGGACGTGCCAGATTGACGACTGGTTGGAGCGATCTGAAAAACAGCTGCAGCAAAACATTCGACTATGAGTCGTTGTGCTAGTGGAGGAATGTGTGATCATGACCACTATCGTGTTTTCTTAAAGTTAAAGTTGAACGTTTTGTTTTTTCGCCATGTTTTGGTAAAATTTACCCGATGGGGATGATAAAATAATAGAGGAAACTTACCCGCATTTTCTTGTAAGGATGGTGTGAAACAATTAGGTTAAAATCACCCTCCCAACCTGCCCATCAAACTAAATTAGAACGGAATTTAAACAGCGAGCCCACCAGTGCAGGTTTTAATATATTTTTTTTAAAAGTTTAGCTCTTATCAGACCACCTCTTTAGTGAAGTGGCTAGTTTAGAGTTCCTAGTTACAGATCAAGATGTCCCTTATTCGATCCCTGGCGCTTCCAGATTTTTCTTTGAAACATCAGGTCTGAAACTGTGTCAAATCAGCATCGGGAGGACTAATTGAGGAAATTACTTGGATAAATAAGTAGCGGGTACGGTCTAGAAAACTGATATTAACGGCTAGGTGGCTGGATGGGCTGACCACATGACACCCTCTATTCGCTAATGTGTGCACTCGGCAGAAGCTCTGGTATATATACAGCCTACGATATAAAATGTCTGTGCGTAAGCTAATGGAACCAAGATGGTCGTTAATGAATTTTAAAAAAAACTAAATTTGAAACCACTACGGTGATCAATTGGTCCTAGGCATCACTCTCGCAAAAAAATTGGACTGCCGATTACTGGGAGGTCTGGATTCAAATTACTGTTAGGTATAGTGTGGGAATTTTCCTAAATGGTTTTCCACTCCACCTCCAGGTAAGTAAGGATACATTACTTTCGAACTATACCTTCTTCGTACATAAAATATCAGTGTAATTAATATATATTCTTATAACACGAACGGGTATTGAAACGCGATGAAAAAAACTATTTTTCCCCCCCAAAATGAAAGGAGTTACGGCGTTTTCATCTCTACTCATCCGATAATTCATTCCCCACTCCTCTGACCCTTTCGAAACTTCCCATCTATGTCAGTGTTCTCTTTCAAGGGATTTTTATCTACGTCAACTCTGAAAGAGTAGAGCTTTTTTATGATTTTGTTTTATTCGTGTGTAAATTTAAAGCTCACATCAAGAGCTATTTTTCAAACTCTACCGTGTAGGTACTCAAATTCTGAAATGAATTTATTTCAGCAAAATACAAAATAACAAGTGTTTTAAATAATACAAGTTAAATTAATTATAACTAAACATAATTAAAGCAAGCCATATGTATATATATATATAACGTATTTGTTTTAAAATGGTTTATATTATTGTCGGTAAATAGTCTTAAGAGTAATTTTACTTTTGCAACGTGTTTCTTCCAAAATTTCAGAATTTAACTACACTATAGAGATACATAAGATAACACATAGTATAATTTAAAGAAATTCTACCTCTACTTTCGTGGAGGATACGAAACTCTGTACCAAAAAACCTCCTCAGTACACCCCGAGCTCCCCTTAACCCGAAAACAAGGCTAAAATGAATTTGAGATTTAGTCCGCGTACCCACCGATGGGAGTTATTTACTTTCTAAAATTGGTCTTCAAATGAATAGCTATAAATATCAATATATTATGTTATTTATTTTATTAGGCATATTAAAAATTGTATATTTAATCTCACACAAAACCTTTAATTACCAACGTCATTTTACTTTTTATAAATCCAATTAAATTAAAATAAACATCTTTAAAGTATATACTCTGGCGCCAAAGATTTTTTTTAGCGCTGTCTCTTATTACCCGTTCGGGCTATACGCCTATGTTCTAATTAAATTTAAAGTATTAGGGATGAGCATGGTTGAATTTAATGGTAGTGTACCCGGATTTGCGTGTAGGAAGAGTGGACAACCATTTAGGGGGGGAAACACCCTCAATACACCCAACTGTGCTTCAAATCTCGATATCCCTGTCATCGGTACCCCAGTCTGTTAGGAGAGAGACGCCTTAGACCATGTGGCCACCGAATCAGGCAGAACTACAGTTAACCCCCTTACACTATTGTAAGATTATCGATCCGATAATTTAGAGATTGCAAGGATGCAATTATAAGAGAGCATTGAAAGGATGGTACTTAGAGCCGCCGCTATAAGAAAGGGGAAGATTGAAAGTCTTAAGGGGAAAAAGAAGAGAGAAAGATATCTAAAGAGAGGCTGGAAACAGGCCAGATATTGATTAGAGATATTTAAGGAACATTCTTTCTCTCTTTCTCTGAAAGATGAATGACGTTTTTAAAGGTGCTGTACGACTTAAACCTATCAGCCAAACGTTTGTTTGGTATGTTTTAAGGGCGCCGCCTCGGTAAGTGAGAAATTTCCGTGCAGACGTTCAGTTCTTCGGTGCATTATTTAAAGTTATGGTTCACGCCAAACTAGTCAAGAGATCCCAACAGGGTTCTTTTCTCCTAACAGCTCAATAGTTAAGAAATGTTTTAGTAGAAAAATAATGGTGTGAAAATTTGACATTAGCTCATTTTCAACGACTTTGTAAGCATATTTACGAAGATATGAGATTAGGCTTGGTAAAAAAAGGGCTTTAAACCTAGCTTTCCTATAAAAAAATTTAATAGGCTCACAACATATGATTTTAAGACATTTGAGAACTAGCAGCAGAGCTTTACTCTCTACCTTGACATAGGACATTCGTAGTTTTCTTTCCTCTCTTTCTTATTGCAATGACAAAAGGGTGGTTGTTGGTGAAGAATGAAAGGGAGTATAAGCTTAGGATATATAAGTAGCACCATGAAATTACACATGCCATTTTATTTTAAACTGTGTGGCCTGACAGCTATTGAAATCTTTTCGTTGACAAGAGGCAAGTCGTTAAAAGACGTGACACGATATAAGACAGGGTTCATTGACGTATCTTTTACCTATGTATTAAAAACATTTGTTACGTCATGGTTGGATTTATTTTTTATTTCACTGATCTGGACTACACATTTTAATTACGCTAATGGGGTAGAGATGATAAATATAGAATGAATTAGCGTGAATTGATAATTGGAAAATGAAATTTGTATTTCTCATGAAATTATTATTATTATTAGCACCGCGTCTTACTACCCGTTCGGGTTATACGCACTTACGCTAATGTGTAATGGTAGGGTGGTTGTGAGATGAAATGTAGGACCTGCAGTTTAACGTGGAATCCGAACCACGGTGGAGGCCTGGCAATCCCCACATTCACAAGAAGTATTGTCAGAGGTGAAGGAAGGGTTTGGTAATCAGATAAATCTGTGCCGGGACTGAGGATTGAACCCCGGCCGCCAACACAGAAGTCCGACACCTTACCCCTAAACTGTAGGTCCTCCATTTCATCTCACAATCACCCTACCATTACACGTTAGCGTAAGTCCGTATAACTCGAACGGGTAGTAAGACGCGGTGCTAATAATAATAATAATAATTTGATTTTTAAAGTACAAAGTTAATCTAAAACTCTATAAAAAGATAATTAGTAATACTTGCTTATGGATTACTGTATAGTCTCTCATTACATTAGTATTTAACAGGCTAAGAATTTAGATACAATTAGACTTTTCACCACAAGTCTCCAATTTTCGAATAATGTGCTTCCCATTAACACCAAATTGTAGGTAATGTAGATATACGCGCACATATACATATACACACATATACACATACACCCATACACATATTATTATTATTATTATTATTATTATTTAGCAGCACGTCTTACTATCCGTTCGGGTTATACGCTTTAAGTACTATTTACGCTGATTGGGAATTGGGAAGGTTGAATTAGAGGAAGTGAACCCACATTTGCGTGGAGGGAGAGTGCAAAACCATTTAGTAAGAACCCCCCCCCCCCNCTCAACACGACTAGCGCGTTAGCCAACTACGCCACCGAGGCGGGTCACACACATATACACATACACACACGCATTATAATTAATATTTTCATATTTTTTTCCTAATGATTAGTGCCAGTAATGGAATACTAAAGTTTGGGCCAATAGTAAATATAACCCACTTTGTTGGCCACATGGTCTAAGGCGTCACTCTCCTAATAGACTAGAATGCCGATGTCAGGCAGATTCATCGTTCCTAATAAATTAGCATAATTAGTACATATGCTAATAACCCAAACGGGTAGTAAGACTTGGCGCAAAAATAGAATTAGTGAGGCTCAAAATATTATTTCTAGCCATAACCACTCTTAAAACTCGCGAAAATAAAAATTCTTTCAAGCATTAACGTGCTATAAAACGTGTCGGAAATGATCTACGTCATTTCCTCTCGATGGAAAAAGTAATATATATATATATATATATATATATATATATATATATATAATATCTGTACAAGGAGGTCAAGGAAGGGTGGAACTGAATAACTAATAAGCGTGGAAGAGTACCCGACCAGAGCTTAGCCCTTGTGTTGGCGTATTTACGGTCCATTAAACGATTATGTGTGTCGATTAGCGGTAGGGAAGGGTGTTACGTCCTACACGTACTCTTGACATGTGTGTCATTTGTCACAAGAGTCGTACGAGATGTCGTAATAATTCCATATTATAAAACGTCCGAGCTGTATCTTTGGTAAGATGAGTGAGTAGGACTACGTTTATGACGTGGTTCGAGGCCCGGGAGCGATGGTTCAGTGGATATGGTCTCGTCCCCCACTCAAATACTTATTGGTCGTTGTGTTACAGACAACAGGAAAATATACAATCGGAAAAAAAAGTATTTTAAGTCTGATGATTCTTAAAGCGTTAATGTTAGCGTTAAGAAAATATAAAATAAAATCTAGCTTCATGACCGGTGACCTGATGATCTAGGGGTAAGGTGTCGGACTTCTGTGCTGGGGTCCGGGGTTCAATCTTCGGTCCCGGCACAGATTTATTTGATCACCAAACCCTTCTTTCACCTGTGACAAGACGTGTATTAATCACAACTTGTGAATGTAGGGAATGCCAGGCCTCCACCGTGGTTCGGATCCCACGTTAAACTTTAGGTCCTCCATTTCATCTCACAATCACTCTACTATTACACATTAGCGTAAGTGCGTATAACCCGAACGGGTAGTAAGACGCGGTGTTAATAATAATAATAATAATACTTGATACTTTTATATTGTAACTACTAGTCGCTTTAGAATTATTCTACAGATAATTATGATTGGCCGGACTTATCATGTTGATCGCAGAGTAGTCCAACACCTTAGGTTATTCGCTACTTAAAAATAAGGGTTCCGAGTTCATCTCTTGATATGGCCGAGAAATTTGGGCTTTCCCTTTCTCAGTGATGAATAATTAATGTACTGACGAACGTCTGTTCTAGAATTAAGCTAACTTGTAAGTCGTGTTTTGATATAATCAGTCAGTTCAAAACTTGCCTGTTAAATACCACCTATTTAAAAAATACGGTGAGTTTGATATATTTCGAAAAAAAAAACTCGGAGCCCGTCTCATCCCACGGAGAGAATCTGATTTAGGTAAATAATACAGCTCGAACCAGGCGTCGCATCGTGGTGTGGTTTTATTTGTACTATACTTTTTTTTATAACCAGCTCTAGTGGATATACTGTCTAAGGCGTCACCCTCGCAATATACTAGACTGCTGATGACAGTGAAATTAGGGTTCAAATATCGGTCGGGTGTACGGAGTGTGGTTTTCCCAAAATAGTTTTACACTTTCCCTGCACGCAAATGTAAGTACACTTCCTCTAAATTCAACCTTCCTCCGTCGTAACTCATTAGTGTACATATGTATATAACCTGAACAGGTTGTAAGACGTGGTGCTAAAAAAATAAGTTAAAGTCAGGAATTGAGACCTGTTATAGAGTTTTACTTATTTTTTTTATTAAAATACAACGAAATAAAATAATTTGTATTTAAAAATCATAAAAACAATATTAAACTTATCCAAATCTAGTTGTTTTCAACTGATGAATGAAGAAATCGACGCTTTGATATGTTTTCTGGGGCGAACGTATTCGTGCGTATAATTTACCGGCTAAGTGACCTTGAGACGTTAAACGTAATCTTCGGGCATGACAACGTCTTAATTCTTAATATTTGAAGTACTACCCAAGCTAAAATCCCTCTCAGTTCAACATTGTTACTCATTTTTATTTTTTATTGAAGACTAGAGCTAGACGCGATTCTGAATCAATGGCTCTGTCAGGTTATCGGGATACGTTGCGGCCGCCATCTTTGATTCTTGCGTGTTTGGATTTTTCTAATAAAAAGAACATAACAAATTTCAGCTTTCTAGGACTAAATTTGTGTGTTTCGTTCGCCATCTTGGATTTTTGGGTGTTTGGATCTTTCTAATAAAAATAACATAAATCTCAGCTTTCTATGACTAAATTTATGCGTTGCGCCCGACATATTGGATTTTTGTGTGTTTGTCATTTTCTAATAAAAATAGTACCGGGTAGTTTGAAGACGGAAGCATTTTAGAGGTAGTTTATTCACATTTGCGTGGAAAGAGAGTGGGAAACCGTTAAGGATAAACCATCCTCGGTAGACATGACCGGTATTTGAGTTTCTACCTCCCCATTACTGAAAATCAAAACAAGATGAGCTAGGTTTTTTTAACGTGCCTACCATTGCAGATGTGTCATTAAATTCCTGACTCTTTAGTCTGGTTTATAGGGGACGGGGAGGTTGGGACTCGAATCCCGGCTGTATGTACCGGAGGTATATTTTCCTAAATATGTCTATTCAATTTCCCTCCGAACAATTTAAGGTACATTTCCTCCCAAGTTCTACCTTAGTTATCCCTATAGTGTGAATTAGCAAACGGTTGATAAATCACGACGAACGTAAGAAACAAAAATCAACTATAACACCCCCCTCTTCGTCCCCCCACCCCTTTCTCTAAGAACAGATGGCGGACCAACCTTAGGTTTTGTTTTCTTTCCTCTAAATGGCTGGCAGGGACCGAACTGACTTTCTTGAAATGTAGTTCACTGGCACTTAAGCTGATCGAGTGTCTAGTACAGTCTCGAGGTCGCCGCGAGCCGTCGTTGTTGTGGGGGTCCGCGGACCGCTAATTGCAGAAACGTGCCCGCCCGACGTGACTCAACTGAGAAGAAAGGAGGGCGGAACTCAAGTGAGACGGAGATAGAAAAGAAGGTAATTGGAGTCAAAAAGAGGAGGAAATAATATTATGAAAGAGATACACATGTAATAAGAACATAGTAGAAGGGGATCTGTATTGGTGATTACGAAGCCCAAACGTCAGGCTCACAGAATATGAAATACGTAGAGGTCGGGGCTCGAATCTTATTTTGGCATACTAAAAGGTTTTATTATTTTGCTTAGTGACTTTTCACTCTCTTTATCTCTTCACGATAGAGCGGATATTTTCTCCTAAATTAAATATAACCAGTTTTGTAGTCGAATGAAAATGAATAGTTACACTAAAGTAGTTTTAGTAACTTTTATAGATGTTAAAAAAGTTTCTTACTAACGAAATTGGTCTATGCCCAATAATGTATTTATTTTATAGTGTGTTTTCTATTGTATTTAAGCTTGATAGCCCGATCTAGAAAGAGATACACTTGAAATAAATAAACCAATCCTAGGAGAAGGGAGGAACGTGTATACAAGGAGGGTATATACTGGCGAGATCGAACACTTCTAAGCAGCGGGAGATTAGCTAAACACAATACTGTCCTCATGTTTAAGGAAGAAAGCACATACAGTTTATTTTACTTTCGAGTTGGATATAGTTTACTAAGGATAAAAGGTTAAATAAACAATCAATTCGGCACCCAGACAATGCCTTTATCAAAACAACAACCCGCTTAAGTGGCCTTAGCCGATGCCGGGGAGATCGGAGTTCAAATCCCGGCAGGATATACTGAGAGTGGTTTTCAGTAAATTGTTCCCCACTCTTCTTCTTAACGCAAATGTGGTTATATTACCTCTTAGAGTTGTTTCTTCCATAGTCCTACCCCATTAGACTTATCATACATGCGTATAACTTGAACAGGCGGTAAGACGCGGTGTTAAAAAAAATGTGGGTCCCGGACGGTTAGGGAGATGTGGTAAGGAGAGAGAGAGTAGGGGCGATAAAAACCTAAACAAATTCCGTGTATTCATACGCCAAACCTTTCTGCAGCTGTAACTTTTCACAGAGATGTGATTTTTGAAAGGTTAAGGTAATATAGAGCGTGACCTTTAACCATAGCTAGCTATTTATACATTTATTTTTATAAAATTTTCTACCTACTAGCATTACAATTCTTTTTTTTCTACAGAACAGTTAGAGGGAGGGGGGGGGGGATATGGTGTGGCATTGTGGGGTGAGATGAGAGGGAAACCTCGCGCAGTCACGCCCCTAATGCACTCCTCACGCTGTGAATAATGTTTGTAATGAGAGGGAGCTTATCTGGTCACGCCTCGGTGCATTCACACCTCCTGTCCTGCAACACTACCCCTTCCCCCAACACGTGTTCAGCCAAATGTCACGACCGACATTCTCTGTATTCTCAACTTGTCAGTTTCTCGCCCGAAAGCTGATTTAATTGAGAGGACTAAAACAAAGGTATTTTAACATTTTGTTCAACCCGCATCGGATGGAGAACTTTGTTTGGCGGTGACAGGAGTAAAAGAGGGTTATTAATTCCGAGCAATGTTATAAAAAAAGGTGTTTCGTTTCTATAAAGTGTCCCCCCTCCCCTCTCCCTCAACGCAAATGTGGGTACCATTCATCCTAGAATCTACCTCCCTTCTCTCTATTTTATTAGCCGGTATAAAACGATTAATATCCGCTTCGGTAGCTGTATGGTCTAAGTTGTCACACTAGCAATAGACTATCCAGTGGTATTCAACCTGGGGTACGTGCAATAGACTATCCAGTGGTATTCAACCTGGGGTACGTGCAATAGACTAATCCAGGGGTATTCAACCTGGGGTACGTGCAATAGACTATCCAGGGGTATTCAACCTGGGGCTCCCGAAGACATTTTAGGGTGTACGTAGAAATTAATCTGTATACCTATATTATACACAAATAAATATCTTATTATTTTGGATTTGATGTATTTTAGATGTAGAAAATAGAAGATGTATAACTTAAAATATGGACCAACAAAAATTGGGGGTACAAATTTGAATATAAATTACACTTTTGGGTACGTCTACAAAAATGTTTGAATACCACTGGACTAGACTACCGGTGAAGAGACGATCGAGGTTCGAATCTTGGCCGGGTGCACCTGGGGCTATCTTTCCAATCCCCTCTTTAATACTTTAAGATGGTATATTTCCTCTAAGATACGTTTCTTATCGTTAGCGTGGGGCTTACGGACGGTCGGACTCGCGGCCGATCAGTGTTGCCAATGGCCATATAAGTGCTGTAGCTAGATTAGTACCTGAAAGTCGCTAAATTGTCGCTAAACATAAGATTAAGTCGAATGTGTTGCCATTCTGAACCGAATGTAAGATACATCAGTGGATCGAGGCAATCCACGTATCCGGAACGATGTCATTGTGACTTGTGAATGGCAGATAGATAGTTTAGAGCTCTTCTGTAGACCGAAGCAATGCATTGCAGTACGGTATTCCGAAAATAAAAACGTTACAGCATTAAAATTTAAGATAAGGAATATGAACTTGACAGAAAATTAAAGAAAGTCGCCAGATTAGTCGTTAAATTGGCAACACTGCGGGACGAGAGAGTCGAACGTGAGCTTTGCGCTCCCAGACCCCTTATGCAGGTGCTAAGGTTAGGCTGCACGAAGGATGACGCGCACAGGTGCGTGTCTTGAATCGTTGCTTCCCCTTCACTCTAATATGTAGAGGAGGTAACGATTACTAGTACAAGGTAAATACACTAAAAGGAAATAAGAGGGATCATGTTGCTGAAACATAAAATAATACTTAGGTAATAGAAATAAATTGATTATAATAAAGAATAAGATGAGATAAAGGTTTACAGTAGTAGAACAAGATTTAAAGTTAAATATCGGGTACATTATATAGTGTCAGAAATATCAGTTCACAGTATCAAGTATAAATTCAAAGCAAAAGGGAAAACGATACCTTTAGCTTGAACATATGGTAGGATTTAACAACTCCAGAAATATAGGACCTTGTCGTAGCTCGGGAGAGTAAGTGTCTAAAACAACACAGTATCGATTAAAAGGGGAGTTAAGTAGAAATAGCACAAAAGTAGTCTAACTTGCACCAGAATACAGCCAGAAGGGTCTCAACAGAAAACATAGTGAAAGAGTAACTAATAGATAACACTGCTGTAAATCATATAGTTTTAGAGTTATTAGGTTAAATATGAGTCAAGCTAGCTCGCTTGAGTTAAATTAAATTGAGTCCCATAGACACTATAAATAATGAACAGTAAATGGACGATCTATTATATACATAGAGATGGCCAACAGTCAGGTGTCAACACTATGTAGTACTATGGCCGGTCTTTTCCCGGTGGGTACTGCCGGAGCATTCAATAGTGTATATACACAATTACCCATACCCTGGGGTATACAACAAAGCTAGTACTATCTAGCATTAAATGCATTGCCAAAAAGGGGCTAAAGGAAATACCATCTGTGCGGGCCACTATATGAAACTAGCTGTGTTCCGCACTTTGTGCACCCTAAATAGTAACACAGAAAAGGTGCCAAAAAGAAAGTAGTGTGACACTGACCTAACTAGAAATAGGTCCTAGACAAAAGGCGTAGACAAACTGCTTGTAGCCATACAAATATGGAACATGTGAATATGCAGTTTAAGGCGTTACGAAACATTACTGTGCAATAAGCACTCAGAATATTTAAATGAATACACGGATTAGAAAAACTCGACCACCTGTTCCTCCTTATATGTAGAGCTTAAAACCCCCGTATTTAAGCTATGTCAAATGGACATAAGAAAAATATAGCCAGACTATCTGATGATAGTATTAACCAATTAGTTTCTTTGGCTAAATAAATCATGTATAAAGGACATATAACATAATCAGTCATTCAGACTAAAAATCAAACATGTCAGAAGAACATTAAAAACATAATTATAGAGCATAACTTCAGCTAGTGTCTGAAGGACATACTATGTTGGAAGGACCTAGTATTCAACGTCGGAGATATAATCGGATCTGGCGAGTCTTCTTCTGCGACGCGGCGGTGAGTCCGACTCCTGATCCATTGCCACCACCAGTATAAGTGCCGATGTAGATTAGTTCAGAAGTTCTTCCTTCGACGAAATTTTACAAAGAAGTGCAGTTAAGTGGCACACGGGTTTTCATGTTTTATACTCTTGGTCTAACTCGGGAACGAACCAAACTGAAGAATCCACGGACGGGAAGCGGGGTGGGGTGGAGGAGAGTGTCTCCCAGAAGCGCCGCTAGGCCTTAGGGTTGAGGCGTCGATTGGCGATACTGAAGTTCTTTTCCATCTCGTGCGTCCA
Source organism: Timema shepardi (assembly GCA_902151425.1). NCBI lineage: Eukaryota > Metazoa > Arthropoda > Insecta > Phasmatodea > Timematidae > Timema > Timema shepardi. Next base: position 20,544 of record CABFVX010000398.1, read on the forward strand.
ACGGCCAAGACATCCGCCAAGCCACCATGCTGCCATGCTTGCGGAAAGGCTCGTGAAAGCATGGTGATAATATCAGACTGCATCTTGTCCATCGTAAGCCATTTTCTTCTACTTTTCTAAAGAAATAGATAAGTTTTTAATTTTCTTCTTTTAATTCCTTTATTTTATTCGTAGCTTTATTGTCATGCTTGTAGATGTTCTTTATATAGAGGACATGCTACAAGGACAATGTTTTGTGACGCTGCAAACCCCACTAAATTGTTCTCCGGGACCTCAGAACCCACGAATAAAGGCCTTACCGTCAATCTAAAAGAGAATCCGTAACACCTTAAATGTAGGCCTTTAATAACCTTTATATTAAACCGTAACAATAGAAACAACTCTACAGAAATTATTGCAATTATTTCCATTAATTTGATACGTCAATTAAATATAAATATGTATTATCTGTGAAGACATCCCTCTACCCCTTCGAAAAGGATTAAGGTGGGGATGTAGGGAACACCTGTTAAGGGGAGTGTTTTTGCTATTTTTTATACCAAAACTTTTTGTTGGTCAAAATATATCAATAACTCTCCAGTAGAGACATAGATATTACCATGTGAAAAAAAAAATCTATCAAGGGTGTCCTAGTATTTAACCAAAACTATTTCTCTTTATTTAAAAAGTTTCTCGTCCAATGCCGTTATGCTCAATACAGATTCAAGAATTCTCGATATCACCTTGTGAAGAAAATTAAACCCTTTTGTTTCTAATGGAGCAACATTTAATTTATTTTGCCCCCCCAAAAAAAGTTTTGGTATAAAAAATTAACAAAAATTGCCCTTAACTCGCGTGCCCTACATCTCCACCACAATAAGGGATGGTAACTTTTTTTAAGATTGTCTCATAAAGAGTTTGTTGGGGGGTGTGGTGAAGTGGTGTCGGATTGGGTTTTTTTTTTGCGGGACTGGAGGGGAAGCGCGGTGGTGGAGGGAGAGTATGGAAGGTGGGGGAAGCGGCGTATGTTGTACATTCGGTCTACTCCGGTCGAGACCAACAGTTGTGTCTCGCGATTAGAGCTGAACCGGAGCGCGTGCCGGCGGTGGGGAATCGCGAGAGGAAAAGAAAAGAAAAAGTATAATCGTATACGGGAGTCGCACGGATAGTATTTGTGTCGAGGATTCGACAAAAAAATAATAATAAAAAAAACAGCGTTTTACACGTGATGTTTTTTTTACTCTCTTGCTTTGCGATAAAACTTTGACGGACGGTCCACGTGTGTGCAACTAAAAACCAAAACATTACCACGTGTCTCCTCATCATCATAATAATAATTATTATTACTACTATTACTATCACGTACCGGTTCCGTTTCGTGTCCCATTTGCGTTTAAGGCCTGCGGAACTGAGAACTGGTTTCCAATACTTGCCTCTATTTTGATTTTTTTTTGCTTTGAATAAAAATATTGTTTTTGTGATAACTACATTCTTGTGATCCCCCCCCCCCCCCCCCCCCCC
>CABFVX010000398.1:26953-53153 GCA_902151425.1 Timema shepardi
GGTTATACGCACTTACGCTAATGTGTAATGGTAGGGTGATTGTTAGATGGAATGGAGGACCTACAGTTTAACGGGGAATCCGAACCACGCTGGAGGCCTGGCATTCCCCACATTCACAAGATGTCTTGTCAAAGGTGAAGGAAGGGTTTGGTAATCAGATAAATCTGTGCCGGGACCGAGGATTGAACCCCGGCCGCCGGCACAGAAGTCTGACACCTTACCCCTAGACCACCAGGTTACCAAGGAGAGTTTTAACGCCAAACAAGACTAAGGGCCAGTTTCATAGTCAAATTTAATACGTCTCAAGTGCGGCGCTACACTAAGTACATGACGACACCTACCTAGACCAGAATGGAATGGGCCGTTCTCGCATAGGAAACCGGCCCATTCCATTCGAGTTTAGGTAGGTGTCGTCATGTACTTAGTGTAGCGCCGCACTTGAGGCGTACTAAATTTGACTATGAAACTGGCCCTAAGACACCAGTACCATAAAAAACAAACCTCTATGGTACATTTCAGCAGAAGAAAGAGCACAATTTTAATTTTAAATTTTATTTAAAACTAATTTTTGTAGAGTGTGACGTCACACTCTACCTATTACCCACGTGGTTGAACTGTGAACCCGCCGTGTTGACGATAGAGGGCAGGTCAGTTACTGTGTTTCCTCTAGCGTCCACGGGGGCGGGACGCGAATTCAACCCTGCCCTCGATTGCTTTTAAAATAGTACTATCAATACAGTTGCCTCAGTTCTCTCAAGGGAGACAGTCTTGCTCAAGATTGCATTGTACTATCATTTCAATGTATTGTAAGTCGTACTTCAGGTGTTGCTGAACTGTTCAGGATATTAACTGTGAAATAAAAATAATGAAACAAACGAGTACTGGTTTTGTTGAAGTTGGACAAATTAAACTATACAAAACCCTATCATTTTAAATTAAATATTTTAAGAAGAACTGACAACACAAACTAGTACATTGATATTAAAACAAAGTATACTGCCGGTGACGCAGATATGGTATCTCTTATCCCGTTCGGGTGGTATACTGTTTCTACGCGCAAATGCTGGTGCACTTCTTAATTCAACCTTCCTAATTTCTAGCACATGCGTAAATAATACATGTGTGTCCAACTTGAACATATAATAAATAAGATGCGGACCAATATTTTCATAGTAAACTCTATACTCAGTAGGTATTTTATTTCAATCAAACTACTTATTTTACATCTCATAGCCATTTATTTATAGACAACCCCATTTAAAATCACTATACGGGGTCACCCGCTTTGGTGGCTACATGATCTGAGGCTCTACTGGCTAGACTGCTGATGACAGGGATATCGAGGCTCGAATCTCGGTCGGGTGTACTGAGACTGGTTTTTCCTAAATTTTTTCCTCCCTCCCCCTTCACGCAAATTTGGGTACACTTTCTCTAAATATAACCTTTCCAATCCCTCAAACCAGTAGCGTAGCTAATACATAGGTGCATAACCCAAACGGGATGTTAGATGAAGTGATAAAAAAACAAATAAAAAAACTGTGCGTAGTCAACTTTCATTATAAATATAAATTTCAAGAACCATAAAAAAAACCTATTGAACTGGAAACGGAACTTTAATATATCGTTTTTAACACCACGTCTTAGTACCCGTTCTTGTTATAAGATGTATTAACTGCGCTAATGTACTATAATGTACTATAAATAATGTTGAAATTAGAGGAACTGTAACAGAATTTTTGTGGAGGAAAAGTTGAAAATCATTTAGGGGGGAAAACAAATTTTAGTCAGCAGGACCGGGGTTCAAACTTTGGTATCTCCGTCATTAGTAGTCCAGGCTATTGGGATAATGACTCTTTAAGACCATTCGACCGCGGAAGTGGATCTTTAAATACGACTGCCCCTTTTATTTAACATTAAAGTCAAAGCGGATCTAGAAGATGTATAAAACATGGCAGAGTTATAGAGAGATAAAATCCAACATTAAGGCTTCGTCCTCGCTCTTCTACGCGTAGATTTACAGAATAAAATTCCAGCTGAAGATCCGCGATGATTTATCACCACCCATATTCTGACTTGACATTCTTTCTTCCCCGCCTCGTTTCTTTGTTTCTATCGAATACAAAAAGAGCTCCAGAGGTATTACTATGCAGGAGGAGGTTGCTTTCTACTTTTCAAAACGTGTGAACCCTTCTCATATCCTCTAGAGTCTAGGCTAGGGTAACAGGAAACACCTTTTCAAGGTCATAACAGACATAATAATCAATTCGTAATAGTTTATAAAACTCTAAATAAACACTATTCTGTACATTTGATTTACTTTGAAAATGGAATGAATTTTGATTCAAAATAAATCAATCCGTGGGTCGTAAACCATTTCTTACGTAACTGCTATGCAGGGTATAGGGGAAATAGGGGGAATAATTTTTTTAACTCAAACTGAAGGATTAATAATGCCATGTGTTAGAGAATCATGAGACCATTTTTAATGCTCTTTAATTATGTTTAAGATAAGTTTTGGTCATTTTAAAATTATGTAAGAGAAACGTTAGATTGGTAGCTTGTTTGCAAAGGGATCATAGGAAAATAAATTCGATTCCCATTGAGTGCTGAAAATATCTCACCGGAAAATATGTTTCTACTAATTAACTTAATTGTAATATTAACGTTCTGGAATGTTAAGCTCGTTATAGGATATATCCAGAACCTTAATACTCGAATTGTAGTAATAGGCAAAGAAAATTAATTCTGTAATTAATATTTTTTATTGTTTTATATACTTTTATTAAAGATATTTGTGTTTATATTCAGTCGCGTTTGATATAATTCAAGTGAAATAATTTTTTACTCTACAACCTAATAATGAAATGAATCTAATTAATTGATTATCACAATAAAGGTTGTAATTTAATTAGCCTTATACATTTATAAATGTTTTTTGAACTCTTAATTGTATTAGGCCTTTATTAAAATTACAAATATAGATCAATTGAGATAATTTAGTTTTAAAAACAGAATTATAATCACTAGATCTACCTTTCATATTAAATATAATTTAAATTAAATTAATGGCAGCTTGGTAGCGATAGAGATGTACATATGTTTGTTTATATTTTGTTTTAAAACTTAAGCATTTCAAATTAGAAATGTAATTCACTTTTAGTTATTCTTACCTTCTTCTTAAATCAACATCCCAAAGGTTAGTTTGATGTAATTTCTATCTATCTGTAGCTAGCCACGCATTCAGTCCTTTGGCTGGTTAGTACTACCCGCACCATCTGGTAGAAATATCAAGTAATAGAGGAGTTAAGTAACTGTGGTGGTTCCCCGTTGCCTTGTGCACTGAATTTCTATGAGCGAGTACTAAAGGGCCTATCAATTTTGCCTGGAAAGGTATTTTCTCATATCTTCCATGGATATTTTACATGCCACAATTGACATGGGACCGACGCGATGGCTTTACCTCCCCTCCGAAGGAAGTTGTGTTCGGATTTTATCGCCCAAGAAAAAATCCTATTTTAATTCAACCAGGATTGAACCCACTTACATCGGGTCCCGAAGCGAGCACTTTAACCCAAAAACCACCTAGCTCGACTATTTTTACCGATTTTATAATAAATAAATAATGTCAGTACTATTCGATAGCTATACAAGCCTCACTTGTGGACATAATCGTTGTGACATTATGCTTTAGACGTACCTTCAATTACAGTATAGACCTAGAGGGAATTAACATGCGAGGGAGGGGAGAGAGGGGGAGGGGGATTCATGACCAAGTATGGTGCGATGAGGAGAGTTTTTTTGTTAAAATGTGGTTTTTTCCCCTTTTCTCTTGGGATTTATTAAAAAATCTCCTTTCTATTTTTGTGAGCTAAAATTAAATATCAGGTAAGCCTATACATTTATACTAACCCCCTCCCCCTCCACTCCCCTCCCCCCACACACAGAACCTACTGGGTTTTATTTAGATTTTAAATACTGTGGAATAAGCAGGAAAAAGCAGTCTTATTGATATATATAAAATAAAAATGCCACTAACTATGTTTTAGTCAAATAAATTTAACTAAAAGTTATCTATACAAGATTATAGCTCAAATAAGCGACTCTATTAAAATATATTTATTTTATACACCACATTTTACCACCTTTTCCGAACTAACCGCGCATTTACACTAAGAGGATAATGATAAGTAAGGTATCGTTTAATGAGTATGTATCTACATTTGCTTGGAGGGCGACCATAATATTTTTTTTCTTTATAAACACCCTTACTACCTTCGTCCGGGATTGAAAAACCATAACCTCCCCGTCACCGGCAACCAGACCAAACGAGGATCACGCCTTAGCCCCAGTGATTATCAGTGTGGATAATTAATTGACCATATTAAAATAATTTTCGCGTGTAATTTTTGTGCGACACTTTTCTACATCCCGTTCAGGAAATCAGTTATAAAGTTAGTACTGATCTAACGAAAAAAAGGTATTAGGGAGTGAATTTAAACATCCAACGCATCTGGCCTGGATTTGAACCCCACCATTATGTTTAGAGGGGTAGAGCATTGAAACCAGACTAACGTTTCCGGTTATAGTTTCTTTTATTGAATATCTTTGTTAAAAAAATAAACAAACAAGGAAAATGTTATTCCCATTGATATGGTAAAGGCTATAGATGTGTATTTTTAATGCCTCCACAAAATCATAACGTTTGCAATAAAACCAGCCTCGGTGGCGTAGTTGGCTAACGCGCTTGTCGTGTTGAAGCTCGACTGCTGAGGACGGGGAGATCGAGGTTCGAATCTCGGTCGGGTGAACTTGGAGTGGTTTTTCCTAAATGGTTTTCCACTCTCCCTCCACGCAAATGAGGGTCCACTTCCTCTAATTCAACCTTACCAAGTCCTAATCCATTAGAGTAATTGGTACTTAAAGCGTATAACCCGAAAGGGTAGTAAGGCGTGGTGCTAAATATTATTATTGTTTGCAATAAATCGTTCTGGTGTCGCTGGATATTTCCGAGAAGAAAAATAAAACTGTTATGAAACATTTTTAATATTTGGAAAGCTACAAAGATAATGCATTTATTTCTCTTTATATAATAGACAAGACTCACGTTTCCTGTAATTCCATCAACGTAAAGAGTTTAATTGTTAATAATTATTATAATAATGACAAATTAGATATTCTTCTTAAGTCTTACAATTCGAGGTTTGATTTGATGTGATTTATATCAATCCGAAGCTGGGCATATACTCAGCACTTTGGCTGGTTAGTGCCACAAGCGCCACCTTGTAGAAATACCGATGCCTTTCACACTGAATTTCTATTAGCGCGCTTGAAAGGCCTACCTATTGTGTTGGGAACGGTATTTTCACACATATTCCAGGGTTCTTTAACATGCCATGTTGACATGGGACCGACGGCTTTACTTCTTCTCCCAAGGAGGTGGTGCCTTTTACCGCTATAGAAAAATACGTCGACCTCGGTTGGGTTTGAACTCACAAACTTTGGGTCCTGGGGCGATCACTTTAACCCAGGACCACCTATGTTGACAAATTAGATAAGATAGAAAATAATGGATTTAAAATGTATCGGACCGTTTGTAATGATTTTAATAAGTATTGACTCCTTGGAAATTAATTTATATAATGTCATCTTACTAATATTATAACTGTGAAAGTTTGTGTGTTTGGATGTTTGTTACCCAATCACTCCAAAACTGCTGAACGGATTTGAATGAAACTTTGTACTTTGGTAGAGTATGTATTGGAATAACAAATAGGACTATTCCCAACCTTTGATTCTATATTAATTTTGCAATACTAATGTTTAAACTTTTCGTAGATAAGATATGTTATATAATAATTTGTAGTATAAGAAATATATATTAAGTAATCAATTATTATTTTTATTTTATTTTAAAAGTTTTGTTGAAATTTAAAATATTTTATCAATTATTGCGGGCGAAGCCGCGATGGGTAGAAGCTAGTAGTTAATATAAGTTAAAGGTTATTAGTAGGGTTATTAGTAGATACTAAGTGATGTTTTAAAACTTTCTCGGATACAAATAAAGAATCCGAATTTTCGGTTTTCTTAGTTATCTCGAATCATGAATCGGAATCGTAAAAAAATCCATTATATGCATAAGATCAATCTTTTCCAATTTCATCTGATTTTCCTCCTTGTACTTGGGATGGAAACCTAAAAAGCATCAAGGTATTAAAAATTTTAAAAGGTGGTGGCGGGGGGAATTGAGCTGAACATTTTCATAAATACTCGAATCTACAATATCGTTAAAGATTCACGTATTAAATGTGCCTATTATTAAACAATTATAATAATTAAATAATACATTTAACTGAAAATTGTTATCTAGCTCGCATTCGTCGAGCCACATTTATTATGTATTCAGGTGCCAATTAAAGCTAAGGGCTATTTATACCTGCAACCGTATTTGTTGAAAACTATTTAGCCACTTGACTTACACTACGCAAAAACTTAAAAAAAAAATTGTCCTCAAGTAATCCTAACTTAAAATCTTTCATAGGAGGATAAAAAAACGTTCAAATTATAACGCCTTAAGGGTTTTGGTTAGAAAAATAAATTATTTATCTTGTAGAAACAGTTTAATCTTCAGGTGTCATGGAATTTAATGACAACTTTTTCTCTTCATTTAAAAAGTTTCTCTTCTAATGCCATTATGAAACAACTATTGAGGTCACCATGTGAAGAAAATTAAACTCTTTTGATTTCACTGGAGCAGTATTTAATTAGTTATAGCCAAAATATAATAATTGTATAAAACACTTTAATGTTTTCACCTTCCCTAAACTCCCTTCTTAAACAATTAATGAATAATTAACCTGACCATGGTGTGCAACCTGGCTAGCTCAGTGGTAGAGCATTTACGCGATAATATGAAGGTCACGGGCTCGGTTCCCATGCACATGTATTATTTATTAATATATGAATATATTTAGTCTGGTTTGATACCGGATAGGCTAGGGTTCGAATCCCACCCGTATTCACTGAGGGTTTCTATATACGAAATCATTTCTAACGTACCTTTTTTACGCAAATACGGGTACACTTCCTCTCAATTCTTCCCTTCTAATTCCAACCTTATTAGTGTTATCAAATTCGTATAGCCCGGCTGGTTAATGATTTTTTTTTTGGGGGGGGGGAGATTATACACAATAAAACTCGAAATTAGATGGACACTATATATTCAGAAGTCATATTGACAATAGCGAATCAAGATGAAAAAAATAATCTCCAATATAGCTTTCTTTGTAACATGGTGACATTATTTTATTTGAATTGCATCGTCTTCTATTAAAGACTTTTCAGGTTAAACCTTAACTTTCGAATTTATCTGAGCTGAGACCTCAAGGTTTCGTGTAGTGTGAGTGTGAAATAATTTAGGTAAAACATGGATCGTTATGATTCAAACCCCGATCTCCTGTCACCGAAAACCAAGTAAAACCAAACAAACGAGCACGTGTAAAAGTTATTTTTTAAGTCAAACATCACAATTCCTAGTATTTAGGACGCGTGACAATTGTCAAGAAGGCACAATCATTGATCCAATTTTATTCAATTACAGGAATTACCTAGCTTAAGCAAAAATTCACCCTTCATAAAATATTAAATCTATTATTTATTTATTTATTTATTTTCACAAGCTTTTTAATTAACCACATCTTTATCAAGAATATAGATAGCTCAGCAACAACAAAAAATTAGCGATTTTTTTTCTATTTATATATTTTGAGGATCTCCTCTTGTTCAGGTTGTATGCTTATAGGATAAATACTCTAATAGGGTGTGGATGAGGAAGGAAGCATTTTGGAGGTAATCTACAGTAGCCCCATGGCTTCTTTGGTGATGACTGACAGCTTTGAAAAGCTACCAGGACAAATTATGTATCCCTACGCCGAACCATATGATCCGCAAAAACATGTGTTTAGCAGCTGTCACTTCCGACAGTCAAAATTTGGGTATTGTAATGAAAATAAATAAATAAAAAAAACTTTAACGGGAAAAATATTAAATTTTACCTCGGTTCATTCAATCAGCGAAAAAGAGATACATATATGTGTATTCTCATTATCTATATACTTAGTGTATTTTGTTGGGCGCCACCCCTAGTATCTGGGGGGAAAATAATAATCAAAAGGGAAAAACATTTACCTCGACTATCGACTCAGTGGCACGAAGACTCTCAAACTCGAGACCACTGGGTAAACTTAAAACTAAAAAAAACATGAACAATTTAGATTAAAAAATGGATTGTTGAAGAAAAATGTAATTTAGGCTACAAATAAAAATAAATGTATAAAATAACAATAGTTGGAACTTTTGTGAATTTAGTGTTGTTTCCCTTTTGTCCACCTCCAGTTCCTACCTATGGAATTCCGGTTAATTATAATTCTAATTTAATAAAGTATAGCACAGTATTGTTGAAACCAAAATCAGAGAAAAAATATATATACAATCAATAAAATTAATAATTAGACATAAAATATAATGTTAATTGATTCTTTGCATTAGTTTGTCTTTCTGGAAGTAAATAAGTTCTGATTTATAGGAAAGAGAAAAGAAATGATTACAATAATGGATAGTTGAAGAGTTGGTTTGACCTCACCCATGAATAATTAGTCCATATTGAAACACCATCTTCATAAATTTGTTTCACTTCAAATTCTTCCAAAATTTAAATGAGCATAAATATTATAGTGCTTGCTCACACACTTAGCTTCCCTTTTTTGCTACTTTCACCTTAATCCACCACCTTTGAATCACTATAAAAATAACTTGAATTGGGAGCGCCATCGATTTGGCTCCATGTTGGACCCACTGACCAGGAAGAAGACTTCTCTACTGTTTTAAAAACCTTCCAATCTTTTAAATTTAAATATATTCTATTCTTACTTCCAAGTCCAAAGAGAAAGCAAAAAATGTAACGAAAATAAATTGTTGGCTATAGACTAGGGAAAAAATAAAAATGAAATGTAGGTTTAATATAAATATTGAAATATAGCCAATGGAATGTGAATAATGTCTTATAAAGAATTAAATGTCTATTTCCTTCTGTCAAAAATTGAAGAGCCCGCTTGATTTTTCTTCCTTCTTCCTTCCAAATCACGAGGTCCTCTACTCACTTGTTTGATAGCACTGCGCTTGCGTTAAAACAAACATGGTCGGCATTCAAAATAAACACAAGAGTCAAACACACTTTTTTAAAAGGATAATTAATATGCTTAATAAAAGGTAAGTGGTCCTCCTTAAATCAAAATTCCTTATTTAAATTATTTAAAACAATGTTTTACGTTGTTCCTTCCGTCCTTTTATTTAATTTAATAGATGTAAACAGTATCATTAATCAGGCCGGCAACCAGTTGGCGAGCTTCGAAGATTTCACGCGAAATTAAATTGGAAATTGTTCACAAAAGTAGAAAATATAGGGAAATACAAGGTAGGGTGGCAAATAGCATCACAGTATATACCTAAATGTTGACTGTCAGAAGTCAGCTGTGAGCGGTCAGTAAGCGCCAAAGAAGCTACAGGGTTACTGTACATGCATTTGCGTGGAAGAAAAGTTGGGAATAATTTAGGAAAAACCACCCTCAGTAGACCCGATCAGGATTCAATCCCCGATATTTTAGGCATAAGCAGGTCAGTCAAACATGAGAAAGTGACGCTTTTTACGTCTTTTTAGACCATTCGGCCACTGAATTGGATAAAACAAAAAAGGTTTGTTATTTGAGTGAACGGTTTGAAACAACAGTTATGGTCAAGAGAGTGGAGGCTCTGTGCTTCAAATTCTAACAAATACATTCAATAGGATCGGGTAAGTGAGCAAGTACCTTCATGTGGAAGATGGGCTGCGGATGAATCGATGCTCATTTTAAATTGCGTTTTCAGGCGTTTAAAAAACAACTTTCATTTTAAAAAAATCACCTTTTGAAATTGCTCCGGTAGCAATGAGAAATTTCTTTAGAGTACTCTCGAAAAGTTAATATAATTTCCAGGACGTATATTGAAATAACCTTTCGCCAACTTTGCGTGACAAATCTCTAAATCAAACAAAATGAATCACGTAAGAGGACAAAGTTGACGGAAGAAGTCAAATAAAGGTAACGAATGTGTACGTTCGTCTTAAATCTTTGCTTTGTACACTTTGTTACAGTAAGATTCAACTTCTTTGTAAACAATGTCCATAGAGCAAACTAGTTACGTTCCTATCGACGATATAAGAAGTAGGTGCAGGGGTAATATGTCTTAATTTTTTTTTTTGCTAGAAATTTACCCAAAGAAATAGTGCGTATTTATTTGCTTACTTTGACAAGTGAAAAGTTTGCATCGGTGGTAGCATGGTCTAACCACCGTGTCACTCTCGTTTTAGCCTCGATTGTGGTTCGAATCCCGATCAGTAATGAAGCTGTTTTTTCCTAAATGGTTTATCATTCTCCTTCTACTCAAACGTGGATGCATATCCTCTCCATTTATATGATTCTAATCCCTATTCCATAAAATTAAATAATGAAGGCGTGTAGCTCGTTTGTTTATTAAGACGTGATCAAAAGAAATAAAAGTGAAAAAATAATAATAATAATGGTGAATTGAATAAATGCAAAATTGCTTATTTATTATTAATTTGCTGATAATCAGTGGAATACAAATCTAGGCTGAACAGAATGTTTTATTTCTTTGGCATATTTAACTTGCAATTTATATACGTGACCTACAAACTAACTTAATTCTAAAACATACACACTACCTAGCTCTTAATATAGTATTATTGATGAGACTTTGTTTTATGATATAAATCAAGCACGGGGTTTGAATCTCGGTCGGGTGTGCGAAGGTCTGTTTTTACTTAATGATTTTCCTTTCTTTACCTCCGCGCAAATGCGGACACGCCTCTAAATTTAAACCTTCTCATCCCTAACTCATTATCTTAATTATGATATATACGTACAAACCGGATACGGAACGGATAGTAAGAAGCACTGACAAATAAAAATAAAAACATTAAGTTCAGAACACGCGCGACACCGAACTTAGCTTACCTAGTGCAGTCAACGTTACTATTTATCTGCATAATTTAGACGTCATATAACGAGATTATAAAATATCAAAGTGTTATTTGTTTTTGAGTTGTGGTTACGAGGAGATAACTTTGTTTGATAAAACTTGCTAGATATTGTAGCTGTAATTTTTTTTTCTTAACAAATTTTTGACTTTTACGAACATACAACCATCAGGGTTAATGAGCCTCTTTCAAACTACCGGTGCTTTATTTTAAAGTGGGATTAATCCCCCGACCGGTTGCTTTGGTTTTTTTTATCTTCCGGGTCGACATTTCCTTAAAATTCTCTCTCATTTTCCTGTGTCCTATGATTAGTTGGTTTAGGTAGCGAATAGTCATAGTTGGTACTAAACGCGAACCACAAAAAAAAACTAACATCCTTATAGAATCTTATTTACGTCTCTCTTTTTTTTTAGCACTGCGTCTTACGGGTTACACTCTTATGCCATAATTTCTCTAATGGTTTTAGGGATAAGCCAGTTTATGTTTATAGGAAGTATACCCGCATTTGTGTAGAGGTAGGATGGAAAAATATTTTGTAAAAACCACCCCTAGTACACCCGAGTGAAACTCGAACCTCGATCTCCCCTTCATCTGCAGTCTAGTTTAGTGCGATAATAGCGCCTAAGACCATATCGCCACTGAAGGGGGTGTCTGATTATTATTTATATTGTTTTCAACTTAATATTTTTATTGGTTAAAGAGCCTACTATTAATTACTTTAATTTTTCAGATAAGCCATTTGTAAATATAAAAAAATATAAAAGAAACCATAAAATTCAATATTAAAGGAAATTGATGTATTTATGGGTTATTTGATATAGTTAAAAATAGATAGTTAAATTCTCAAGATATATAACCCATGGTGTGAGTATAGGGGGGATGTTAGGGACGCGAGGAAAGACAAGTGGTTTTTCAGATTTTTTAAAATCAAAATGTAATAGCCCTGCCTAGATTGAGATGTTTTCTTAAAAATAACATAACAGTGTTGAAACAAATCAAGTGAACTAACTGGTCTAGCTTACGTGTTGTTACGAGTTAGTAAAGATTAGGAAAGAACGCTGACAACTCATAACAACTTGTCCCCGTTGTGTCCAGCAACTGGGCAGATTTGCAGTATAAAGTGTTCTGTTTTAGGGCTATCGTGGATAACACAGTAAGATCTACTCAGAGTGGTCACTCTGCCCATTTTGGGGGCCACGGGGATTAGAGCATCGAGTCATCACGTACTTGTGCTAAAGGGCAACCGTCGTGCCTAGGGTACCGTGTGTGAATCTGTAAAGGGTGTTCATCGAGCCGGTAGTTAATCATTCCTCGCTAAGTCAGTTCTTTCACTAGCACCTGCTTCAAAATCCTTATATCTTTTTGATATTTCTTAAGGACTTTCTTAAGTCCCAATCAAGGGAGTTAGTTCAAGATTTGCGGTAAACTTTCATTGGTAATTTGTAAATTATTTCACTGTTTTGATAGTGAATAGGCTCTTCCAGCCTACTGCCTTTTACCATGCTGCCTTGGACGCTTATTTACCCGAGCAGCTTCAATACAATCCTATAGTTTGGACTTGCTATATGTCAACACATCTTGTATTTAACGTAAAGTTTTCCGTGATGCACGATATATTCACTTTTTTTTCCTGAACTTATATATTACACGTTCAATTGTCAACCAGTATTAATCTTGTATAAATATTGTAATATTATATCCCATATATGTTTTCCTATAATAAATACATTTATTGTTAACTTGATTATTTGTCTTACGTAATGAATTATCCTAACGATAAAACTTGTTACAAAACTAAATTGACATTTAATTAAAAGCCAATCAAACCATGCAATCGGTTTAGACCTGTTCGGTAATTAAGGTTGACTGTATTTTAAACTCGTATGAGTCACGCGCACGTATAATAGATACCAACTTTTAATACCTTCACCCCCCCCCCCNGCTTACTAGACATTTGAGCTACCAGGGTCAGGGGTTCTGGTTTTACGAAAGATAAATGTTTATTTTGGAACATGACCGCTCTTGTGTCTAGTTACCTTCGTGTTATGAGGCGTCGTTACAATACGATCGCGCCGCTCGTATAGTTTGATGAACTTTACTATATATGTATACACGCATATATACTCACAGTACAGGTGGTCATGCTGGTAAAGGCGTCGGTATTTTTCAGGAAGGTTGGGGTTAAAATTCAAACCAGTTAAACTGAGGTGTATTTGTTTGTTTTCCTAAATGGTTTCCCACTCCCTTTCACTCAAATTCAGGGATCCACTTGCTTTATTCCCTGTCTAAAAGTTAATTATTTGATAGTACGAACTCATTGCGAAGAAATTTATAAATATATATATGCATTAGGGTCTATATGTTATATGTACAACAAAATGCCTTTATATGCACTGCGTTATAAACATAAGCAATATATATGTGTAAGCTCATAAATAGTGATTCACTGCATTATATATGTATATATTATATAAGCTACATATATAAATACATTACATGAAATGTATATATACGTCTATATATACATATAATGTAATGCATTATATATATGTTCTGTTTGTTTATGCATGATTTATACATATACCTTGAGTTTCTTTAGGATGGACATTTAGAGAACTTTTAGAAAAAAAAATTTTTTTTTGCTGTCACTATTTAAATATTTTACTATAAGATTTTGTTTTTATAAGAATTGATAGTATCAATCCAAAATGACAACTGCAGACCATATTGTAAGGCGTATGAAAGTAGATCTTGTTAATTTTTTCTAGCTGTCATTATGTCTATTCGAAATAAAATTGGAGCATACTTAGGTCAATATCATACATATGGGATTGTGTGCATTCATGAGCTCTTTGTTTCCCATAAAGGGTAGCACACCTAGCTCAATTTGTTCCACTATGGTATAGGTTATAAAATATACGACCATAGTGTAGTAAGTAAAGGCAAGGACGCAACCTTTAAAAGAAAAGAAAACTGAGTGTGCATAGAAATTACAATGTTTGTATTCGAACAAGAAACTATGCAATAACGTGAAACCTTAATTTAGGTTGTTATAATTTATTACATCAACTTGCAGCTAGACAGGTCGATGTGTAGGCGTAATTAAACCTTGCTAGTTTAGAAATGTCGGGCACAGAATGTTACATCATATATAATGCTTGTGGTGTTGTGGAACGTGGATAGTTTTCAATGGATGGTCTTAAATAAAATCTGCCAGAACTAAAACTTAAAACTGGTTTTCTCATAAGGTCACGCACGCTAACAATGTTTTCGGAGGAAAATTTATTTTTAAATCAAAACGATTGGAAGAGTTTTAATGTTAAGTTATACTGAATTAAATTTGAGAAATAAAAACTAGCAAGTCATTATTTATTTTAATACTTTACCTGTTACTTTTATTAAGTGTATGAGTCATCGAAACTTTATATATCTTTTACTTGTTTATTTGAAGTGTACACTCTGTTTATCTTGAAAGGAAGTCTTACCGCTACCGGTTACAGTATGATCCCACCTAATAGCCTGCACAAAAGAGGGGTCGATCTCGTGTCAATTTTCAGTCAATCGAGTAAATAATCGTCATTAAGTCAAATCTTGAATCTCCTGAATTTGCAAATACAAAACGTACTTTTTTGTAACCTTGACATGAAACGAGAGACCAAACACGTCGAGTAAGAAATACAAAAAACAAATTTGAATTTAAAAACACAAAAACACATTACAAACAAACAAAATTAATGAAAAATCAAGTTTTATTTGAAATACCCTTTTTTCATGTTGTGTTAAAATTAAGCTAACTTGTAAAGGTAAACAAACCGCCATTACCATATAATTTGGTTGTACCCCTAATAAATACGTCGCATACTCTTAAGGAAACGCACATATGCGTATTACACACACGTTTAGTTAAAGGATATGCTTAAAATAAAATTACACTTTTTAAAAGCTAGTTTGTCTAAAAAATTAATCTCCCCTTAATACCTTTCCCGGAAATTTGTAAGCAGTTGGCTGAATAGAAGCAATATATAATTTGTGAGAACACTTTCTAAATCGAATGAACATTCTTATTTGGCGATTAAACTGACTTATAATTTCTCTGAGCGCCCCGCGTGTAATTTGTGAAGCTTTATCAACGGTTATCTTTGAAAGGTTTCCATTATGTCTCCCTTCCATAAAATGTTATCTTCCCATAACACCCTCTACACCCATAATCCAAAGATACTCGGAACATGTGGTACATGACTGATAATGAAAACGGTCGGAAACATATTTTTTTTAGTGCTGGAAGAAGAAGCGCAGGGAAAAGGAAAGGGGGAAGGTGGAAGGGTGATTCTGATATCAATTTACGTATGCTGACGTTGGAGCTTTGAAAAAAAAAACAGGATTAAGATTGTAAATTACAAGATTAGTGATGGGATTTGTTTAAAGCAAACAAAAAATACACTTGTCCTACCGACGTTAATGTTTCATGTCGTACGGTTTAAAAGGAAATATTTTTTTTCTGCAAAGATAGGCATTATATTTTGGTGTAATTTTTAACAAGCTTTTTTTTCTCCTCCTTTTAGCAGCATAAGTGTGTTTCCCCCAGTATTCTGTGTTTTACTGTTCGTATATTTATGCCAACAAAGTATGGATGAGAAGGATAAAATTAAAATAATTAAAACTCGTATTTTCGAAATGGAGAGTACTAAACCATTCTGTAAAAACTACTCTCTCATAGACTCGGTATGTAACACAAGACAAGCCGTGAGTAATCCCAATGTGACCATAAATTAGATTAGAGAAACGATTCGTAAGCGCTGCAACTTCGATATGTTTCTAAGTCAATCGGGACTCCAAAAAGGTTGCCAACCCCGGGGTTAGAATGTGTAAGTCACAATACTTTGTTCTTAATTATTGTTAGTGTTAGTGTTATGTTAAATAGTATTCCAGAATATTCAAAATGTATTAACACCAGATAGCTTTATTATTTTGTGATGGTGATCTAGTTTTATATATATATATGTGTGTGTGTGTGTTTTCAAACAAACATATTGTCAAAATATTATAAATTTCGAGAACATTTATAGAAATTAAATACATGATGGAGCCCCGTGGTCACAAGTGTTCAACCACAAATCTATAAGACCCATTTTCATTTTCCGGTTGGCCATGCTGAAACCTACTACTATAGTATGGAGCAGTCACACTGTCACTGTACATGTGATACAATTAATCTTCTTACCCTTACACTACACTACACTACACTACACTACACTACACTACACTACACTACACTACACTACACTACACTAATCTACACTATTCTACACTGATTGAGCTGAAATTTAACATGGGGGGAGGGGGAGGATAACATTCAGATTAGGTTAACCTATAGGCTAAATAGAATTACTTGTACCACTTAATCTACCCCCCCCCCTCCACTCCCCGCCTCTCCTCTAGAGCTCATACACATCTCCAGAACCACTGGGGACAGGGGAACGCTTAAGTTTAACAATTTAATTTAATTTAATTATTTAAATACCCATAAGCCCGCTTCGGTGGCCGTGGGTTAGAACGCGCTAATCTCGTGTGGGCCTAGATTGTCGAAAATTGGGAGATCGGGGTTTGATCCCTGTCGGGTGCATTGAGGTTTTTCTTAAGTACGCTTCCACTCTCCCTCCATGCAAATGCTGATGCATTTCATCTAAATTAAGCCTTCGTAATCCCTAACCCATTAGTGTTATTAGTGCATAGGCGTATAACCTTAACAGGAAGTAAGACATGGGGATAGCCTAATCGAGTTATATGAAACATTCTTGAAAGCAGGAATATTTTTATATGTATACATATATACACACATATATATATAACTCTTAAATATAATTGTATAGGTCTGTTTCCGGTAATAGAAATTAAGAGAATATTACTGAACAGATTTTGATAAACGACCACTCATTTTAACTGTTAGGAGTCCAGGACATCAGGAAAAATAATATTTTCCGCGAAAATCTGATTTTCACAGATAATTTCAGTTTTCCATTATTTGTTTAATCAACATGGAAACCGTTATTTGCTGCATGTCTGTAAATCTCTAAAATAAAATATATTTCTCTGGCTAAAAAATAATAACTACATCTTTATCTGTTGGTCCAAACTGGGAAAACATTTATTTTTTATTGATATGTTGCTATCGTTAAGTCAAATATAAATAAACAATCCTATATATTATTTATCTTGTCAATATCACTTTTTTTGATCGCTGTAGGCCTTGTGTTAGTTGGGATAAAGGGATCAGTGAATCGGATTTTTCTACCGACATCCGACATAGCATACTCAGTTTACGTTAAAACACATTGTTTGTTTAAAATTTAAGTTACAAAAATATTGTTAGATATTTCTTTTATCAATTATCGAAAATAAACTCTTTTCTGTTTTGTGTATACATTTTACTGAGTAGTTTCAACAACCCAACAAAAGTCTTTTTTTTAGGAGAGGGGGAGGGGGAAGGTTGAATGTGAGAAAGTGTTGCAAGGGTTTACTGGTATTGACTATAATTCGCAAGTTAAAATGTTAATTAAATAATCAATTTAGCGAAAATACTCAAAAACTTTCTTTCATATACAAACACTCTCTCTCACACACAATATCTCCATCTCTCTCATACACACCTCTTTCCCACTCTACCCCTTTCACACGATCTTTTTAACACTCTCTCAATCTCTAAGACTCACTTTCTCCATACTCACCTTCTCACACTTACTCTCTAATACTACCTCACACGCTTACATACTTACCCTTACTCTAACATTTTCTCTGATAACCCATTTCCGGTAAATAAAATTGTGAGAAAAGGGCCGAACCAATTTTGGCAAACTGTGATTCATTTTAAAGGTTAAGTGTTCAGGATGTCGGCAAAATAGTATCTTTCAAAGAAAGCCCGATTTTCGTAGCAAATTTCCATCTTTTCCTCTGTGCGCGTAATGGCTCATCTGTAAAATAATCATTTGCTTACATCACCATGGAAACCCTGATTTGTATACGATTGTATATCAGTAAATAAAATATTTATCTTTGTTCAGAAACAATAACGCAATTCTCACTTAGGTGGTAAACTACAACAAATAAGTAAAGATGTGTGTGAGGGTTTTTTAAAGTTATAATCGTAGGGTGAAGAAGAAAAATTTACTTTTGACGTGAATACGTCTTTAAATTTGCTACCATACGGAGGCAATCCAAAAAACTAATGATAACAAAATCGGGGGATACAGTTTGGCGTTGTAGTTTCGAATCTATCCTCTACATACAAAATTAAATTATACCACTGGATAGCTAAAGGATCAAAGAATGCATTACGATACGCGAGAACAGTGACGCATCGCGCGCGGTGGAGGCGGAAGCGCCGCCATTTTGAGGTTATTTTGCTGCGTATCGAGATTTGCAATTAGTATAACTTTTGACTAGGAGAAGCTACGATATCGTTTAAGTTTTAATCGTCAGCTGTCGTCAAAATCTATCGATTGTATATAAAACATTATTTTAAAGTAGTGACAATGAATATAATGTGTTAGAATAAAAAAATATATTATCAAAAATCTATCGATTGTATATAAAACATTAGTTTAAAGTAGTGAAAGTGAATATAATAAGGTGTTAGAATAAAAAAATATTATCTTGTATGCCATTTGTGTCGTATTTTTCGTATCACAGACCTATAATTAATAAAGATATATTGTAACACAATAATTATTTGTTTCCTTGCTTTTATCCTAAATACATAAATAAAAATATTTTATTTAATAAAAAAAATATAACCCGTTACATAAACGTATTCACGTACAACACACGGCCGTGTCCATGACACAGCCACCCCCCATTTTTTGTTTAAAATTAAACTCTGAACGATCAAAATCAATTGAAAGTTGCCTTTGGCGGGTAAATCTTTGAATAGAAAGTCGAATGAGACTTCATTCTATATAACTTTTCCCAGTAAAAAAAGTTTGAATACAATTTAACGCGATAATTTGCAGATATCGCGCTGCAACTTGCCACTAAAATATATATATATATATACACACACACACACACACACACACGAGTGCGTATTTACATAGCCTTAAACTCTAAGTATAGGACTAATAAATACAATATTACACCTAAAAAATATTAAACACATCTCAGTCTAAGCCGAGTAAATATTACAACATACAAGTCATCCCCCCACTTCAGTGGCCACATGGTTTAAAGCACTACTCTCGCAATAAACTAGACTGCTTATGATGGCAAGATCGTGGTTCATTCCCAGTTGGGTGTACTGAAAGTCTGGTTCTTAAATAGTTTCCCACTCTCTCTATCCACGCAATGTGGGTACACTTATTCTAAATTCAACCTTCCTCATCCTTAACCCATTGGCGTAATTAGTTAATATGGGTATACTCCGTGCGGGTAGTGAAATACGGTGCTCGTACACAACACCAATTCAATCGCATTAATCTTATTGTTGACGTTTGTGTTTAATTTCTAATTTAGGTACATAGTAGCACTAAAATGGACCACGGTGGTCATGGGGGTAAAATGCTCGCCTCGAGATTCGATGTTCATGGGTTCAAACCCAACCCAGGTCGACGGTTATTTCTTGAGCGATAAAAATTCGTAACCTAAGGTATGTATATGCAAATTCCTTTTCCCTGTAAAATTGGTAGGCCCTTTCTCTCTAGTTCCTAGAAATTCTCGTGCAAGTTTACTACCGAAAATACTTTTTTTAATAAAGAAGCACAAAATGATACAAATTAATCATAAATGTGTTTTTTAACTTTCAATATTCTTATTGGCGATGCCTCGTAGTTATCAAAGCTAACACTTTTTCGTAGTGAAGTTGAAGTAACGGTGATACGGCACACTAAACAAGAGCCTAAAATTTTCAAGGCACACCATGAGTTGTTTTAAGGGAGAAAATTTTTAATTCAAAAAGGGGCGTATTAAAATTGTGTTTGAAAGTCCAATAGTTAAAATTCTAATCATTTAGTTATTTTTAAAAATAATGTTGATTATGGGTTTCAAAGGGTGTATTTCTATTCCTCAATTCTTTTTCTTTCGATTCTTTTTTATCTTCCCCAAAACTTCCGTGGCACATCGGTTGAGATACTCTATATATTACATTACGTATATATCCGCATTCGTAGTAGATTAAACCTGATTTCCTCAAGCCCTGTCGCTCAGAGAAACGATTTCTTTCTAATATTCTACATATTTTATTCTGACACAACCTTAAAGAAACATTCTGGAATAACGAAGCACAAACAAATCCTAGTCGACTACTTGACAACTCTGCCGAGATTAAACACGTAGTTTCTCTACAACTACATTTGTTTTTGGAATTTAATATGTTTCGTGAAATGACTTCAATGTTTCGTTGCATGGTTTACCTTGGGGATATTTGCAAGCGTCTGGTACAAAATGATTATGAAATATTCTCTTGTATTTTCTGTCTCTACCAGCTTTACATTCATATTTTAACAATCAAACTTTAATAAAAGGACCTGTGCGCTAGTTCTGTTAAACAGTGATAGTATTTTATGGCAAAATTGATTAAAACCCTTGATGGCTATACAGTTAATGATGATTACTCTGCTGATTATATAAATATTATTGTTAATGCACTGCAACTGTTTGGTGGGGTAGGTGAAAAATAATCATATGCAGGCGTTTGAGATCTCTCTTTTTTTCTAGTATAAATAGTGGCAGTTTTTTTAATATACGACCCAAATGCTAAAATATAATACGTAGGCATTTTTACTTGCGAATGTTTTACGTTACTATGGGACTATTAGTATCAGGGTCTTAATGTAATTTCCTAACTACTCTCATTTCGACCCATACCTATGAGGTGGATGGACAAAAGGCGTTGGTAAAAAAGAGGTCAGGATTCAAATCCAGGACGGTTGTATTGAGGCTATATTCCCCTCAACACCTTAAATAAATGTTTTTTTAACTTCATTTACACGCAAATGCGATTACACTTACTCTCAAACATATCTTACCGTTCCTTACCTCATTAGTGTGAATACGCTGATAGCCTTGGTAGGTAGTCATATACTCGGACTAAGTCACCTATGGCTTATCGAGTATGTCACGTGGGACATTAGCTCTATTTTAACTGTGATGTAACCCATTTCGGGGGCATCTTCATCTAAGGAGTTACTCTCACAGTAAATTATACTGCTGATGACGGGGAGATTGAGGTTCGAATCTCAGTCTGACGTACTGAGGGTGGTTTGTCCAAAATGGTTTCACACACTCTCCATGAAAATGCGGGTACACTTATTTTAATTCAACCTTCATGATCCTCAACCCATTCCATTTGTACGCAGGCGTATGACGCAAGGCTAGCAAAAACTTTGAAGATTCCTGCGGTCTTTTTGGGAATTCGGTGCGACCTTTTCTCATATTGGGATAGTTATGTAAAAACTATTATTTTCCCGCGGCCTCAGCTCGAGTTATTGTCGGTTTTTAAGAAACCTGCCCATTAAAATAATACCGTAACGTTTCTGATCCCAGGGGTTTTAATTCCATGCGCAGAGAAGAAATCGCGCAACGTTTAAGATAGATGATGAAAACTTTGGAGCTGATAAAAAATGTATTTGTAAACTAAAAAAATAAATCAAAATAGAATAACTGTTTCTGATCTAACACTATACAACAGACATACAGAAAACGTAAAGATAGACGTTTTGTTTTTTATAAGAAGAAAATAAAAATATAGTTTCTCAAACAACTGTTTTAATTAGTTAAAATAAATATAGTTATATTTAAAGCATAGTGCTAAAAACGAACCGCTCTTATCAATATATATTTTATATTTATTTTAAAAAAAAAATATATATATATATATATATATATTTATTTGATGCCATATATATTTTAAAATAAACTTTTCATGAAGTGTGTGCCCTTAAGAGGAATGCGTGAAGTGACGTTTGGCTTTTAAATGCCAAAATGGTTCCCCCTCACCCCCAAGCCATTCCATAGTGTAATAATGCAAGGTAAGCTTTCTATCTGACAGGGTGGGTTAAGGGTGCATGCCGCCCCTCCATCTCTTCCCGATATTATTACTCACCCTCTTATCACACAACACCCCGAGGCGCTTCTCAACAGGGGGGAGACTAGACTCACCACTAATTGCCTCATTAGCGTATTCCACTCGGTCACGTACAGTAAACACCAACACTGGTCTTTTCAAGAGTGAGTCTTCAACAAAATCTTCCGTTCCGGCCTTGGGATTTATTTGGACACTACTCCATGTGGTGCAAAACTATAGTATGATTCTGGCCGGAAGAAAGTTTTAAAAAAAATTGCCGACTACATTTTTCTATAATTTGGGTTGGGAAGGATTGTGAGTTCAGAGCAATATTTTTTTTCCATTTCGATAGCAATAAATTTATTTCGGCAGATTAAATCAAATATTTCTCGAGTAGAAACATAGAATTGAATTGTATGCATTTGGTAATATCAACAATTTTTGAATATTTATCTTGAACATATTAGTAATTGATGAGAAACTTTTTAAACTATTATAAAAAGTTATCATAAAGTTCTAGAACACCCTTGACAAATATTCTAGAACTGTTATCAACATGTGAGGAAAATTAATCGCTTATGTTTCTACTGGAGAAGTATTTGATTTATTTTAACGCAAAAATGCTATCTATAAAAACTGTAAAAAAAAAATACTGTGCTTAGCTCACACACAATTCCTACTCTCCTACCTTAAGGCCGGATTGAGTTAGTTCAACATCAATAACATTATACTAGACCTATATTATTTGTAATAGACCATAGGTATTGATACTCATATCAAAAGTGAATCAACAGATTACATGACATGATGACTAGTTTTTAATTATTTATGAAATTTTTTTTTGTAACTTTAATTCTTCTTGTCTAAATCGGACTGTACTTTAAGAACACGGGTGATAATTCACTGTTTAAAAGTGTCGTCACGTCTTTGTTCAATCCATAGCAACTTTAGAAGTGGGGATCACGGTTAAGTACAACCTTTTAGAGCCCCCTTGCCCTTCTCACCGCTTGCCCTCACATCCTCACACTCCTTCCCCTCTCCAACCCTTTGCTCCTCTAAGTATTACTACCCGTCCAGGATATCCGCATACATTCACACAAAATGGGGTGAGGATAAAGATGGTGGAATATAGAACGATGGTCCCCAAAGGGTGTGCCCTGAAATTCTCGACGTGATTATTATTATTATTCTTGTTAGAAAAAATAAATTAAAGTCGTTATATTATTATTATTTTTTTTAAAGATAAAAATGTTCGAAAGCTTTAATGTAATTAATTTAATTTTCCAAGAGAAGTAAGCGCCTTGCAACTAAAGAGTTAATTAATTAATGAGAATCTTGTCGTATCTTGTTGACAAGTTCAATTCATGGTTGAATAAAAGACACCCTTTGTTTCCTTTAGTGTCACAAACCTGCACGTTTATTGTGCCAATATTAATATTTACATGAAAAAATAGTGTGTCGTAGACAAAAAAAAAAGTTCAGAACCTGATAACATATATCCTAATCTTCATGGACGGCTAGTGGGTTTGTTTTAAGGGGAAGAGTGGTGTGGATGGAAAAATCTGGGTACATCCTTTCAGGTTTTTAAGGTGGTGTGGAAGGGGGCGTGAGAGATGGCCAATGTTTTTGCAGTTTTTATTGCAAACATTTTTGGCCAAAATAAATGAAATATGTTTTAGTTTAATTTTCTTCACATGATGACATCAAGAGACAACAGTTCTTGAATACCTGTCAAGAGTGTCCTGGGATTTAATGGCAACTTTTCCTCCCTCGGGATTTAATGGAAATTTTTCCTCCCTCCTAGTTTAACATTTTTATTATTTGATGTTGCTATGCTCATGACGGATATTCAAGAACTGTTTTAGGTCACCATGTGAAGAAATTCAAACTATTATGTTTTTGCTGGAGCATTTTAACACTGACCTTCCCTTAACGTACAAATCACACAAGACGAGGCATACCTACGGTTGGACAGAATTTTGATGACGTTGATGAAAAACCATCCATTACTTACGATGATTACGAGGGTTTCTTTCAAATTAACTTATTTTAACTATTTCATTTTATTTCACAGCGAAGAAGTAAAATTTTAATTCAAAAAAGAAACAAATTAAACATCAACTTGAGGTATGTTCAAAATTTAAATAAATTACAGCATTGCATCTTTTATTCATAAGATCGAATGTGTAGTCGAGTTTTGATTATTTCTTAAAAGTAAAATACGTTATGTAGGCCTATATCCAGCGCTCGCTAGGTAACCATTTTTTGCACGCAGAATCTAAAAAGTAACTTTGTTATTTTTAGTATGTAAAATTAACCACAGTGAAAAGTAACCAAATATTAAATTATGTTTAGATATTTATCTCTTATTGGTTTGGATTGTGACACAAAGCGCGAAAGTAGGCTGACCAGAACACAATGTCAAAATAGAGATATATTAGGCGTATTCCGAACATGTTTTAAAAGTTGACATTTCTTTTGAATATTAAGTTATAACTTCTCTATAAACAACACTTTGAGCTCTGGTCTTTTGGTGCTAGTAAAAAAGAAAGAAGAGTGTCACAGAATAAATAACTAGTTATTAAAGGGTTGTGATTAAATCCAATTAAAATTATTACTACTACTACCACTACCAGATTTACCCAGTTTACCTTTTTCCAACTCATTTATCCTTCTAACCCGTTTTGCTCTTTTTATAAGTTTTTGTCTTTTAACCTCTTTATCCTTTTTACTATTTTTTTTACCTTTTCATACAACTTCTATCATTTTAAACGGCACCATACAAACTGCTAAACAACAAACTGCTCGACAAGCTATAAAAAATATTTGGAAGGCTGGGTGGGTCAAGTGGCCGACACGACTTGGACCAACCGCTAGACAAGCTCAAGTATAGGAGTACAAAGTGATAGACAATCAAGCGATCGACACGAGAGAACAAATCTGTAAAAAGACCAACTGCTAGACACCCAGAAACGACATGGACCAAGTGATCGACACGAGCTGGACCATGTGATAGACAAGCTCCCATATAAGAGGACAAAGTGATAGACAGCCAAGCGGTCGACAAGAGAGGACAAACATCGAGATGAATCCAGTCAAGAGTGGTTCAAGTGACAGACAAGTTATTTCAAAACTAACAAAGTGATAAATATGGGCATAGAAAGTTGGGTATAAGGATGGTCTGGATCTTCTTAGAAATTGCTGCCCTCCCGACACCCAAGATTTAACTAGCCCAAAAGGGTGAGGTCCACTTATATGTGTGTAAACTTAAACCATCATGTTTTTAATTTTAATAATTTACCTACACATTGCATTCTTTAAAATATATTTTCTAACACTAGTTTAGTTATCATTTCGAATAAATAATAGGTTTTGATACATACAATATGGTATCTGAAAATAAATAATGTTTCTCTGAATGAAACGAGTTATCTTATCTGAGGAAAGGAGACAAACGTTTTGTTATAAATGGTAAAAATCATACTTTAATAACTAACAAGATGAAATACAATATTATATAAAAGAACAACTGCCAGAAACTAAGTTGGTAGCTTATGATCAGGGTTCGATTTCCATCCGGTACAGTGTGGGTGACTTTTCTTAAAAGGTTTTCCACTCTGCCACCACGCAAATTCAGGTGCACTAT
The DNA here is from genome assembly GCA_902151425.1 of Timema shepardi. Taxonomy (NCBI): domain Eukaryota; kingdom Metazoa; phylum Arthropoda; class Insecta; order Phasmatodea; family Timematidae; genus Timema; species Timema shepardi. Next base: position 52,742 of record CABFVX010000398.1, read on the forward strand.
ATATAAATTTAATCTTCCTCATTCTCAACACATTAACGTAATTAGTAAATAAGCGTATAGCCCGAACAGGTGGTAAGACAAAGTGCTACTAAAAAAAATCTAATTGCACTAATGGATTAAAGAATAAATGTTGTTATAAGATTTGTACTCTCATTTGCATGTAGGGAGAGTGTAAACCATTAATTAAATATCACCATCCGTACACCCGGCCGGATTTGAAGCCTGTTATCCCCGTCATTGACAGTCCAGTCTATTTTGAGAATGACACCTTAGACCATCAACCATCGAAGCTAAGAACATTTTGTTGATGTTGCGTTAGCACCAGGTTTATTAATGGGTTAGAATAAGAAGCTAAGTTATGATGGAATAATCCCGCATTAGTGTAAAGGTTAGATGTAAAAACCACAAGGGT
>CABFVX010000398.1:62904-91786 GCA_902151425.1 Timema shepardi
GTGCCCCCCCCCCCCTAGTTTTGGTTATATTTGGTATATTTTTTAACATATTCGTTTTATTATATGATTTTTTGAATTTTTTTTGTTAGTATATAACACGCACCACTCCGCTTTGGAAGCCGCTTGGTCTAAGGCGTCACTTTCGCAATCTTCTGCCGATGACGGGGAGATCGAGGTTCTAATCTCGGTCGGGTGAACGGTGGGTGTTTTTTCCAAAAAGGTTTTCCACTCTACCTCCACGCAAATGCGGGTTCAATTCCTCTAAATTCAACCTTCCCAATTACTAATCCATTAGCGTAATTAGTACTTAAGCGTATAACCCGAACGGGTAGTAAGATGCGGTGATAAAAAAAATGTACCGGTGGTCACGCTGACAAAAGTAACGATCTCGTCTTATTTGGAAAGGAAAGGGTCAGGGTTAGAATTACGGTCCCATACATCAAGTTTTTTTTCTTATATTAAGGATGAACAAGTGGGTTTACAATTAATTATAACATTTTGTTGTTAGGAACCTTTGTGCGCTCTTGATAGACGAACTTTTATCTAAGGATTAAAAAATGGTTGTTTGGTTTTCGTTAAAATTATCATGGGTATAAAAAGAAACCTATGATGTATTTATTAAAGTTAATTTTGGATTTACGAATAAATATTTACAAAACTTTAATAAATATAATTGTAGGCCCTACTTTTTACATAACAATGGGAATACTAAGGAATGTCATCCACAGTGTTTATTTTAAAACAAAAGTTTTTTTATTCAAGAATGTACAAACGGGTTTTCAACAACAAAATATCAAAATAGGTTTTAGCTAGCTTGTCTTAAAATGTATACACCATTAGTGTAAATATACCAATAGCTCGGACGGATATTAAGACGTGGAGTTTACAGTTAATATAAAAAAACCATTTGCACCTGATGGTCTTACTGTTACCGCCTTCTTTTTTACGACTGAGATGTTGGAGGATGCGGCCATTAGACGTCGCCCGCACGTTTCGAGAACCCCCTCCTCCCCCCTTCTCCAGTCTTCCCTTCCTTTTAACACGTCCAAGGTCAACAAAACAACCTCGATGTGCATTGTGGGTCATGCGCATTAGAGTTACCGGCATACAACAGTCCTTCTTATCTTCTCCCATTTTAGGAAGCAAAACTTTTTACTATTAAAAAAAAAGTTGTTCGTTTTTATCACTTAGTTCTTTAAGCTCAAGTTAAAAAAAACTTTATTCTTGTTTAGTTCCAAACTTTTTTTTTCTGCTACACTTCCATTGATAACTACTATAAACATTTTAATACCTTTATATTTGTTACAATGCCTTGGCTCAATTAATTGGTAGCGGGTCTGCCTATTGAACTAAGTGTCCTGGGTTCGATAACTGGCATGGTCGAAAAATTTGTCATTGGGGAAATGCGGGTTTCATGCTTTTGCATCATCTTAATAATAAATTAAATCTTTTTCAAATTAGAGTACAGTCCGATTTAGGAACGAATTAACTTTTTTTTTCAGTTCTAAAAGCTATTCCCTAAAAGTAATGTTCATATTTTTATACTTCAATTCATATTTTTTGCTGCTGTCACGTCTGATAAAAAATATAAATATATATTTTTAAAATAGAACTAATAATAAACAAACTATCATTGTTTACCGTGAAAAACTAGTTTGTATTTTTCTAATTTCCTGCCTACATATTAGAAATATTCTACTATTTAGTTACGTATAGATATATACAGTAGTCCCATGTCTTCTTTGCTGGTGACTGACAGCTCACAGCTTACTTTTGAAAGTCAACATTTAGGTATATGTATCTAAATTTTGACTTTCATAAGTGACAGCTGCTAAACACATGTTTTTGCAGATCATATGGCTCGGCGTAGGGATCCATAATTTGGTCTGGTAACTTTTCAAAGCCGTCAGCTATCCGCTGTGAGCTGTCAGTCAGTACCAAAGAAACCATGGTACTACTGTATAGGCATATATATGTATATCGACCTCTATCGTCTTGGGGTAAAGTGCTCGCCTCGATATCCGATGTTCATGAGTTTAAACCCGGATAGGGTCCACGGATATTTCTTGGGAGTGGTAAAAATTCGTAGCACAGTTTCCTTTGTAGGGGAATTAAAGCCGTCGTTCGATCCCATGTCGATTGTGGCATGTGAAATAAGAATGGAAGGTATGTGAAAATACCTTTCCCGGCTGAATAGAATGCTGGATTAAAGGTATACTTTATTTTCCGTGTGGCCAAACTTTTCGGTCAGCTACAAGGCACAATTCAATTCAATTTTCATAGAAAAAAAATTTGGCTACAAACTTTTTTTTTACCAAAATTGGTAACATTTTACTACTATACTAGTTTAATTTTATAGATATTCTATTAAAAATTGCAACTGCTCTAGGAGTTGACATATGAATACTTAATAAGTCTAGAGCTTTTCCATATGTCAGGCTCTTTCTAGGATAATTGTACCATAGTAGTGCACCACTTTTTTTTTGATAGTCTGATGTTTGTTGTTATTTTCCTTTACATAAATAAATGCCATAGAAATGTAACATTTTTAGGTTAAAAGTCTTCTGAATTATTATATAATTAGCCGTGTACACTACTTAACATCTTTAATTACCACTGCCTGAATCCGACTTTTTTTTTTACTTTGAAGTGACTCATATTAATAATTACATTTACGCTGGAAGTAATTAGCCACATCATACCCTAAGTAAATTTACCAGTAGCACTAAGCAAACTAATTTAGTACCTACCTCAGAAAAAAAATGTTGGGACTTGAAAATTAAAATTTTAATTAACTACACTTTAGATAAGTTTTTTTGTTAACTTTAGAAAGTTTTTTTTAACTAATTAAGGTTACACAAAAACGACTTTGGACTCGTTATAAAAAAAAGCTAAAACTTTTTTACATAGTAGTAGTGCTCTTTAAAAGACAAATGAATATAAAAAATTGAGTTTTTGTTGTTGTTTTATAAAAAGATTATTTCAATTAATCCAAGCCTGGTTGTGTTGTGTAAGAAATTTAAACAAATAGCAATGCTATAGAGGAATCCAGTGAAAATTGTTAAATTGAGTAATAGATTGTATAATATTATATTCATTTAAGTTAGAACCTTTAGATTCAGATCAAAAATACAATGGTTAATAAAAGAAACATTCATATATCTGGTTGATTGTTTATTGATATTTGTTAGTAGGCCTACTTGTCTCCGGTCGTCTTATGCTAGAAAATAAATGAGCTCAATTTCATAAGCATTTATCTTAAAAAGGGATTAGTAAAAGTGTAAAAACATTCCAAGTCCTCTAGTTAATTTTTGAAAATACTTACCCGTAAACTAATTTTCTAATTTCATAGCAATAAAATAAATACAAACCTTTATTGAAATTAAAATAGTATCAAAAGAATTTCGCTTCCTAAAAATATAATACTACCTTTGGAAAATGCAATAAGAAACTATTATATTTCACCAAAATCAATTATAAATAAGTAACTAAATAAACGGTACGGGGCGTCGCACATACTTTCTCGTTCCTTAACCTAAAAATAAACGGGAAGGGGCATCGCACATACTTTCTCGTTCCTTAACCTAAAAATAAACGGTACGGGGCATCGCACATACTTTCTCGTTCCTTAACCTAAAAATAAACGGCTACGGGGCATCGCACATACTTTCTCGTTCCTTAACTTAAAAATTGAGATATTCACATAAAACTTAAAACATTGTTGTATAAACATAGTGGGAAAAAGAACATCATATTCCACCAAAGAACATAAATGAAATAATCTACACTTTTATAGAAATATATTGAGAAAAAAAAAAAGTAACATCTCTGTTCACCGGATCAACCTCCGATTTCTCAGAACTTTAGTCAAACGAATTTATTTGCCAATAGCTCAACAACTATTTATTTTATGAAAATATATTTAAAAACATGCTTTTTGGTTGTTAATAATGAATGCTACATCTTTTATACAATAAGTTATTTCTTATATCAAAGAGCTACGGAGATTTGATAAACGTTGTAAAAATCCGCTTGTGTAAAGTAGGCTACTCTCTGTTATTTTCCTGGTAAAATGAGAGGCGCCATTTTGTTTGTAATGTTAAACAGTTCTTAAACCCCGCGCGCACATGCAATTTTTAGTCGGCCAACTGATAGCTCCGCGCGCACCAGTCGACTGGACAGTTGGTCGTTTGAGATGTCCGCGCACATTCAACAAAAAGTGGTCCTACTAAACCTTTTTCCACCAGTCATGCCATGGACTTGATAGAAATAGCTTGTGTATGTGCACTCGTAATCCATCAAAGAAAATTGAAACGTAAGAAAGAGTACTGGGTACATCCATTATCAAGTCAACGATTACTCAAAGGTCAATTCTACAAGTTGTATGATGATTTGCGAGCTTATCCAAATAAATTTAAATAAAGCCGGTCTACTTTCGATTGTGCCGAAAAAAATTATCAGTCCAATTCTGGTCAGCGTCTATTTCTCTTGATTAAAACAAAAGCTAATTATTCACTGAAACAAAAATTTTCATCAACGTAGACTAAACTGGGAGAGGAGAAGTGTAAAGTCAGGCGACTTTTCATTGCAGGTGCGCGCAGATGCGTTGAAAGCTGTAGGTTACAATCAGGTTGGCCAACTTCAGAGTTGCAGAGAGTTAGTATCAAGGCACAAACTATTTAATCTGCCGACTTGGTAGTTGCATGTGCGCGCGCTCGCATTTAAGTCAATGGTTCTCAATAATGCAACTGAAGAGTCGGCCGACTACAAATTGCATGTGCGCGTGGGGCCTTAGATACGAATTTAAATCAAAATCTTTTGAGAGGATTTTGAGAAACTTGTTTTTTTTAATCTTTCGGCCAATAAGTAAATAACCCTTAAGTTCAAGTTTATATATCTAATTCCAAAAACCCCTCCGGGGGGACATTATAAGAGCCGAGAGATTAAGTTTTACCCCAGCCAGTAAAATGGTTGCTGCTCTAAGCCGAGGTGTAGACACACACACACACACACACACACACATATATATACATACACAGACGACATTGCAAAAACCCTATTACTATTAGCCCCACGTCTTACTACCCGTTCGGGTTGTACGCACTTAGGCTAATGTGTAATGGTATGGTGTTATTGAGATGAAATAGAGGACCTACAGTTTAACGTGGGATACGAACCACGGTGGAGGCTTGGCATTTCCCGCGTTCACAAGTTGTGATTAATACACGTCTTGTCAGAGGTGAAGGAAGGGCTTGGAAATCAGATAAATCTGTGCCGGGACCGAGTATTGAACCCCGGACCCCAGCACAGTAGTCCAACACGTTACCCCTGGACCACCAGGTCACCATTGCAAAAACAACTCTTTCGGGTTCAGTGGGTAATGAAACGTTTATATCCACAATTTCTTTACTCGAGGGGTCAGGACAAAGTAAAAATGGTATAATGGAAACTGCGCTTTCTTTGTAAAGAAAGATAAAACATACTTGGCGTAAGAAAGTAATCAATTGTCTGGATGTGTAAATTAAATTTGCAATTGGATAACATAGAAACGTACAACGTTAGTTTCAAATTGATCTGGATGATCGGTGATAGAGGGTCAAGGTTCTAATCTAGACGAAGTCCATTAAGGTGGGAGAGTAGGGATTGCAATTTAAGCTCAATATTTTTACAGTTTTTATATAATAAAAAAGCTCGGTAAAATAAATAGAATATTCCTCCAATGGAAGCGTAGAGTTTATTTCTTCACATGGTGATATCATCATATCTGTCAAAGGTGTTATTTAATAACTTCATATTTGTGAATGTTGGGAATGCCAGGCCTCCACCGTGGTTCGGGTTCCACGTTAAACTGTAGGACCTCTATTTAATCTCACAATCACCCTATATTTATACATTAGCGCAAGAGTGTATCACCCGAACGGGCAGTAAGACGCGGTGCTAAAAATAATAATAACTTCATATCTTCATTTAGAAAGATTCTAATCAAAGTCTACGATACTCATGACAAATGTTCAAGAACAGTTGATATAGCTATGTGTATAATATTAAAATCTACGTTTCTACTGAGGCACTAGTTGATTTATTTTTACGGATAAAAAATGCCTTTCCTCGCGAACACTTACACCACACCTTGAGAAATGGTGTTCTTCCTCATCTTTACCTTTTAGGTAAAATCGTAGTGTAAATTTCGATAGTTTTAAGCATAATAATTAAAAGTTTTGGATACCTAGTGATTTTCATCTTTAAGTGTAGATTGTATACAGGCCTAATATATAAAATAATTTATTAAACTTTTATTAGCGTGATAAATAGAGCCCACTGTTTTTTTTACAACCAATTATTACAATTTCTATGACAAGGAGGAAAACAAAGTTTAACATTAGAAAGAACTATCTCCACAAACACGAATGCAAATCCAGACAAATATATCTTTATTAGTTAGTTGTCTGACACCTTAGCTCAGTCTGTGACATATCTGTCCAGTGAACTAAGGGTCCTGGGTTCGAATCTTGGCAGGGCCGAAAAATGTATATGGATGAAGTGTGGATTTCCCCTTTGACACTGATGAATTAATGCCCGGGAGGTGGATGCTATGTCTGTTCTAGATTTAAGTTTGCTTGTAAGTCGTGTGGTAATATAATCAATCACTCGGTTCATAAAGTGAATGTTAAATAACTAAATTAAATGAATAGATGGTTGAACGTCTTTCATTCATTGAAGCCCTATAAAGAACTGATCACTATTAATGGTGTTTTAATTATTTTTGTTGCAGGTGAGTTCTTCCTAGAAATACCAAAGGAATAATTTACGAGACGTGTGCGTGATTAGGACCACCACAAGGTTAGTTTTATGATACGATTTTGAATGCCCTTCCTTTTTTTTAAATCCTTTATTTAATTATTTTACTTATAAAAAGAATAAAGTTAATAATAAACTTCAAGTGGTGGGAACGCCGACTATATGTCAAACTCATCTGGCTTGACGTTGACTGTGGAGGTCTGGGTTCAAATCCAGGCAGGTGTACTGAGAGTGTTTTTTCCTTGAATGGTTTCTCACTTTCCTTCCACGCAAATTCGGATTGATTGCCTATAAAATGCTTTCCTCATCCCTACCCCATTATAATAATCTTGTATGCGTATAACCTGAGCAGTTAGCAAGACGCGGCGATAAATAAATAACTTATGAAGTTATGAAAATGTGAAATAAGATCTAGTAGTGTTATCCATATTCTCATCTTTAATGGGCATGGGTCAGTTAGCGTATAAATGATCTTTGTCGTAAATTGAGGACTCTTCAAAACAATAAAAACAGATTTAATAGCTAGACACAATTTTAGATTAAATCCTACGCTACTATGGGTCTCTTTCGGGATGAGATTTATAGTTTTATGTTTTGTGTAAGTTTTACGATCGAGTGTGCGTACCCAGTGTTGTTTGTCTTCTCTTTCGAAAAGGGCCCCTTCTCTGACATAGTCTTATATTATGTATTTCAATCTAAAACTTCGAGATACGTCTCAATAAAGTTCATGAACTACCGAATCAAATATGTTCCCTTTCTCTGTCGTTTTACAAGTTACTTTTTTTTTTTAATTTGTATTCGAATGGCATGTTCTGGAAGATTTTTTTTTAAGAAATAAAATAAAATAAAAAATAAATTTTCTTTTACAAATAGTCTAGAACTTTATCTGAGCTAAACATATTAACTTTCTTTTCTTCAAATAAGATTAGAATTGTAAGTTAAAATGTGAATGATTCCCTCATCCCCTACGTTGAAAATACTCATACATTACTAAATATCCTTTATTATTACGTATGTGTGAGGCTTCAAAACAAATATCAGCTTCGGCTTCGCTTTGAATAAAGTTCTGCTAGGACAATTTCTACGACACATTATGACACATTTCAACATGTAAAAATGTTTCATAATAGATAATAAACTGTATTCTAGCACCGACTAGTGATGACGTATATAAATAATTATAGATAAGTACAGATATTATGTCAGCGTGAAAATAATTCTCTTAACTATTTTCTTTACCTAGGTGCACTTAATAGATTTTTTTATCACCACGTCTTAAACTCGTTAGCTTATACGCTAATGTACTAATTACGTTTATGGTTTCAGGGATGAGTAAGCTTATATTTAGAGAAAGTGTACCCGCACTTGCTTGGAGAAAGAGTTGGAAACCACGTTGAAAAAAACCTCATTACACCCAACCGAGATTATAAACCTGATCTCTCCGTCATCTGCAGTCTAGTCTGTTGAGAGAATAGCACCTTAGATCATGCGGCCACCGGAGCGGGTATGAATTTATTTAAAAATTAAAAGTAGTGCTCTGTGACGATATCAAAAACCTTTCTTTAACTCGAGATTTGACCTTACTTTGCATTTGAAAAGTGACATTGACACATCCTCCCTAAGTATTTATTTGTTTGGAAAAACTGTGTAGCCACCAAAATGGCTAATTTACAGCATGCATTTGATTTTAATTAAAGTGTATTAAAATTCACAATGATAAATTCCGTTCAAGCAGGCCAAATTCACTGTATGACGTAATCAACCACGGCCGCTTTCCCTTCTTCATATGCATACCTTTGTGGAACAATAGCTTTTGGGTATTTTCTAATTAATATTATAATAAGTTAAGTTATTCAGACGCTATAGTTCTTCATCCGCTTCAGTGACCGAATGGTCTGAAAGGCATCACACTCGTGCTAGACTGACCTGCTGATGACTGGAAGATGGGGGTTCGAATCTCGGTCGGGTCTACTGAGGATGGTTTTTCCTAGATGGTTATCCCACTCACCTTCCTCGCAAATGCGGGTAGAAAACTTTTATAATGTTTCCTTCTTAAACCCTATTCCTTCAGAGAAATTAGATAGGCGTATAACCTCAGCAGGTAGTAAGAAGCGTTGATAACAATAATAATAATTTTGAAAACTAACGATTAGGGATGATAAGGTATTTTAGAGAACGCACACTCGTATTAGCTTGGAGAGAGGCTTGGGAAAGCCACTATCATAAAATCACACGCGGGAACCCAGTAACGGTACATCCAACCGAGGCTATAAGCTCTAGGTTCCCGTCAATAGTGACCTTGTACAGTTTTAATGGCAATCGTAATGGATTACACGTTTATGACGTAATTTTCCCTTTAGTTTTGATAACTAGGGAGGCTTTAAAGTATCCGATGCTGTGTATAAGTTTCTCGAATAGTGGGATACGGATATAAGGACGAATACGGAGAGAAAGGGCACGAAAACTAAACGGTAAAGTCTTGAATCGTAGAGCGTGTATCTTTAGGAAGCTGTATTCGTTTTGATCGTCTCTACGTGGTGAATACAAGCATTCATTCGCTTCATATGGTCTATTTGCACTTTCCATCTCGGGTTCAACCATTTGCGTCAGATGCTTTTTTTAAGAATTTTTTTTTATCTGAGCCACTTTCGCCCCGATCTTACACAGACAGAAGTTTCCAAACATCCATTTCCAAGCCGGTATACTAAAACGGGGAAAGCTTTTTTTGGTACATTGAAGATGAAATGTTTAAACTTATATGACGCCGGGCGTGCTTCTATACCCATTTTAATTACTTTAATAGGGTACAACTGACTGAAGAAGGTTGAATTTTGGTGAAATGTACTCGCTCCTGCGTTGATGAAGAGTGGGAAGCCATATAAGAATAAAAACAATCGGAACAATGCGATTTGAACCCTTAACACACACTCTCTCTCTCTCTCTCTCTCTCTCTCACCGGCAAACCAGACAAGATGAGCCGGTAATTTAGTCCACATGGCCCCAAATTGAATAATTACACTTAAAACAAAGTTGTATTTTTTACTACTGAGCGTCATTTGTAGAAGAATATTAACGAAGAGTTTGTCTACTTGGAAATTTCGAAACTATTTTGCGAAGCGGGTTGCATCTTAGATTGACGTACTTTGAGCACCATCACAAACCAATGTACAAAATAAGGAGAGAGCGAGAGAGAGAGAAAGAGGAAGAACATGAGCAGTTCACCCTGCGAGCTCTCCTCTTTATCTACTTATGACAATTACCCCCTTCCTCTGACGAATATACACACTCATTATACTATTCGCGCCTATACACAATTGACTTGCTTTTTAAAACTACATTTTCCTCGTTTCATTTTATAGATATACATATTCTTCTACGGACTTTTTCAATTTTACATTCTTACAAGCCATTTTTGTAATCAAGCCAAATAGTTTGAGTTGTAGATGATTTATATAAAAAAACTATTTCAAGATAAAAATAATAATTTTATGACAGTGTAAGACTTTTTTTTAAAATTATTTAAGAATGTATGGTTTTAGTTTCAACGTTATATCTTTAAAACTCGCCGAATAAAACATAAATTCACTAACATGGGCAATCCTATCTTGAGCGGCCGTGGCGGCAAAAGTTCAATACTACCCACGCCAGTGGACACTCAGACTAAACTGTAAAGCTCATCCTCATCTTGTCTGGTTTTTCGGTGACGGAGAGATTTGGGATTGGATAATGTTGAGTGTACTGATAGGGTTTTTTTTACCCCTAAATACCTCTTCACTTTTTTTTTACTAGTAAGCGCGGTTACATTTCCTCTAAACTATACTATCCTCATTCCTAAACCATTAGTGTAATTATGTGCGTAGATCCCGGACGGGTAGTAAGACGTGGAGTAAAAAAAACCTAACACAATTTACTTTACAAATGTTTTATTAAATTACAAATCTTCCTTTTGAGTATTAAAAACTTACCCAGTCATGTTACTGGGATGAATTACTAAAATAGTATATATAAAAGTAAAGTATTTGACCCTCTTTCCATCCAGGGCGTATGCAATTATCACTCCGAAGCTGACCCCTACCTGGGTAGTCCACCCGCTTGACCCTTTGGTAACAATTTTCACTGTACGTAATTGTCAGGATACCATATGAAAATGCGCTCTCCAAAAACAATATATATTTATTTTTTACAAATTGGTAAAGCTTGATATTGAATAAAACCTCATGCATTATTTTTTATTTAATAATAATATTTACCACCGCGCCTCATTAACCATTCGGGTTATACGCTAAAGTACTATTTACGCTATTGGGCTAGGAATTGGGAAGTGAGCCCGCACTTGCTAAGAGAAAGAGTGGAAAACCATTTAGGGAAAACCACCCCCAGTTCACCCGACCTATATTCGAACCTCAAGCTCCCCATCCTCGGCAGTCTAGCTCTACACGAAACCAGCGCGTTAGCTAACAACGACACCGAGGCGGGAAAGTAGGTCCCTTTCAAGAAGTAAATTTCTACTAAAAACCAAGCCAGTCTTCTGAACTGTAAAGTAAAGACGCAAGCAAAGTTCTTTAGATGATATCTAATGGACTTAGTATGTTATTAAAAGTTATATATCTCCATTATTTTGATTACAATTCATTCAGCCTTCTCACGTGGTCAAAGAAGTGAAACTCGTCTTCTTTGTCGGTACTGCAGTAGGGCAGGGTTGTTATAATTCCAGCCGGGTGTAGGGAAATGTTTTCCTCTTGGTGGTTTTCCCCCTCTCTCCCTCTACGTGAATTCGTGTATATTTCCCTAGAGGTTATATTCTCCTCATTCCTACCTAGTTAGTGTAAATAAGCAGATATACCATACGGGTTACTATGACGTAGTGTACGGTAAGAGGGGAAAAGAGGGGGGAGGAGGTAAATTTATTGACTCAGTACAGTTTATTTGTATTTTTCTTACGTCTTAAACCATTTGTCACGTGACGCTTTGTCAAACGATCTGTATCCTATAGACCAACGTGAACAAAGAGAACAATTGAAGTTAATTAAGGAGATATACTCGCTTCGGTGGCCGCATGGTCTAAGGCTTCACTCGTAGAATAGAATAGATATCTGATGACGGGGAGATAGGGGTTCAAATCTCAGTTGGGTGTACTGAGGAGGCTTTTCCTTAAATTGTTTTTTACCCAACCTCTACGCGAATGCGGGTACACTTCCTCTAAATCCAGCCATACTCAGCCTTAGCTCATTAGTGTAATTAGTACATATTCGTACCTTAGTAAGACGAGTTGCTAAAATAAAGAAAAAGTTTGCCATGATACTCTATCATAGTTTTAATAATAAAAACTGATTGATCATATACTTCTCTTCGGCCCTTTACTCGATAAATGAAGGACATTGCATAGTAAACATGATTGTTTCCCTTCACCTCCCTTTTTATCCCTCCCTTATATAGTTTATATATGATTATATACATTCGCTTCAATCACTGCGGTGCTTAGAAACTGCGGCGATACAATCTTTCTACATTATATCTATCAATAGTAGCGATAACAGCCATGTAATTTCCTGCTCCTTTTGTTACTAAATAGCCTCCGCCCTACCGGTTGAAATGAGAATCTTTTTTTTTATAATATCATTAATCGCATTCCTGTACAGTTTGTTTGGACTTATATGGTAGCAATTAAATGAAGACTACCTATTGAGCCCTATCAACACTCATATAATGGACTTTTTAAATTCATGCTCATCGATGACTTCTTTTTTTTTTGTAAAATCAATAGCTCTCGATTTTTAATGGGATTTTTTTTCTGTTCGTTTAAAATGATACCAACTAATTATCGTCAGGTATTACTTTTTTTTAGCACTGCGTCTTACTACCCATTCAGGCTATACGCTATGTACTATATTCTCGAATGTTTTAGGGATGAGGAAGGTTGAATTTATAGGAAGTGTACACGCATTTGCGTGAAGGGAAAGTGTAAAATCATTCAGGAACATCAACCTCGATACAACCGACTGGGATTCGAGCCCCGATCTCTCCGTCATCGACAGTTTAATATATTTAGAGAATGACGCCTTAGACCATGCAGCCACACACATTTTATTTTATTTTAATACGCATAACAGCTTGACATTTAAAAAATATTGGAAATTATTTTTTAACAATAGAATATAATATTTCCGTTTGCTTTGTAATTATTGAATATGCATTTTATACCAACCATTATGTAATTTAATTACATTAGTACTCAATTTTGACTGTTAAAAAGGTAGTTTTAAAAAAACGAATTATTGAGGTTTAAATTTCAAAATGATCTAAAGGGCACAAAAATAAATATTCTAATATATATAGCTCTAATTATCATGTCACTCATCGTTGTTCACACGGTCTTAGGTGTCACGCTAACATTGACATGAGGTCAATGATGGAATTCGGTGCTTGACTCCCTACTGGTTTTATTGAAGGATTTTTCCACCTATTTGGCTCGTAATTCTTCCTTTACGAAAATTCGAGAGTATATTTTCCCTAAATACTATCTTATTTAACCTTATCATACGCTCGTAAATTTGCGGACAGCCGGTATGGTTAGTAAGTAACACATGGCGTACGCACATGGGCTCACACACACACACACACACACAAATAAATGACTGATAGTGTGGTGTTGCACGATGCCTAGCTAGTTACTGTAAAGGCGAAGCGAAGTAGGGTTTGTCGGATCAAATCTGTCACGAAATATTCGAAAGAAAGCCTGAAGGATGGACGAGGGAGTTGTTTTTATTCATCACGAAACGTGATCTGTCTGTGTTCGACAGATATATAGCACAATCTTAACTTAAGGCGATCGTTCCCATCTTCGATTAAAACTGAACTAAATAACCATATCGCATTCTCCTGTGGCTGAGTGGTCAGGGAGGCTTACTGTGTACCGAAAAAAACAAAAACAGAGCGAATCTCAGCACCCACCATCCGCGCGCTGTCCACGGAGTGACTTGAAATGTTTTCTGTTGTCTCGGTTCTGAGCGGCATCTTGTTGGGAGAATCAATCAAATATCAAAATCAACCGACTCAATCAATGCGCATACGCCCAAAATAGTAAGAAACAGGCAGACAGCTCTGTTTATTTGATTTATTTAACACTGTTTCTTACTACCCTTACGGATTATATATTTATGTACTAACTACGATAATGTACTATGGATTAAGGTTTAATTAAGAGGAAATGCACAGAATTTTCTTGGAGGGAGAGTGGAAAACCATTTAAGGAAAACTACCCTTGGTGAACTAGGCTGGGATTGAACCCCAGTCTTTGGCAGTCTAAGTCTTATTACGAGAATATTGCGTTAGACCATGGGGCCACCGAAGCGGGTTTTATTATTGTTGAAGGTAGATTTGAAATAATTCTTTAAATGGAAAGCTGACAAGACATCTTGTGAATGTGGGGAATTCCAGGCCTCCACCGTGGTTCGGATTCCACGTTAAACTGTAGGTCCTCCATTTAATCTCACAATCACCCTACCATTACAGATTATAGTAAGTGCGTATAACCCGAACGGCTAGTAAGATGTGGTGATGATGATAATAATTTAAATGGAAAGCGGGCGTTTAAAAAAATATATATATATCCTAAGTATACATAAATATATACTTAAGACCACTAGAACACAGAGGTGGTCTATACAAATGTGTATACCACCTCTGTGATCTAGTGGTCTTAAGTTCTTGGCTATAGATCTAGAGGTCCGGGCTCGATCCCCGGTGAGTTGAGGGTAGTGGCTCTGGAACGGGGTCAACTCAGCCTCCTGAGGATAATTGAAGATCTACTTGAATTCAAAAGTAGCAGCCCCGGTCTAGAAAACTAATATTGAAGGCTGGAGGGCTAGCTGTGCTGACGACATGACACCCTCGATCCAAGAAAGTTGGCCCTATCTTCTCCGACAGACGACGACGACTCTGATGGTATGGCTCGATTGAGGGTTGATGCCAAGAGTTTTCTTATACATATTCGAATAGTCTGATTAGGTATTACTATTATGTGGTGGAAAAAAATAATACAATCATATACAAATAAAACACATCTTAATATAGCTTATATTATTGTTTCTTATTAAAAAAAATTCGCCACGTGGCCCATTAATTATCAAATTCAATTTCACTAAGTAAATTCAAAGAGTCGACCTAATGGTCCCACCAAAACTTTTCAAATCAATGGAAAAATAAGAGTGTTTTCTATTTGTTCCCGTTTCCCGGTAGTTTTTGAGTTCTTCATTGGCGCCGACGCTACTAAAAGTATCTAATTTTCTTTTTTAAACTCATTTGAAATGGTTTGATATTTACCCGTCTCTCAAATATGTTTTTGGCAATTTGACAAGTATAGTCAGTTTAAGTGATAGGTTACATTTACGAGGCTGTTATATATATGAATAAATATGGTTTGTTTTAAAACCTTTTCACTTATCAGGAAAGGCCAAGGTACCGTGAGCAGACGATTGAAAACAATGATAAAATTCTCGAGCCTTAGTTTATGTGTTTAAAAGTCTTCATGTTTGGTATTAAGTTAAGCTAATTTTAAACGAAATACTCTCTATGCTTCTATAATATAATCACTAAATTAGCAGCTAAAAAAATAAAGTAACTTGTCATATTTGAGTTACTTGGTAAAATAGCCAAAATATATCAATTATCTGGGATTCAAAAATTAATTTATTTTAAAATTATGCAACTAAAATTATGCTATAATGCTTAACAGTTTATTTAAAATGAATATTTTATAGAGGTTTATTAAAATTCACAGACTGAATACTAGAACACTATGTAAAAAAGATTTTCATTTTATTAAATGTATACTACAAAACACAACCTTGGTTCTTGAGCATTAAAAATCATTGCAATGACATTTTTACTTTAAGGCACATCGCTTTTACCATTTTACTAAGATGGCCAAGATCACTAGTAAAAGCTAGTAATAAATTTAAATACTAATACGAAAAAAAAAGTGTGAGTATTTTATTGACTTAAACAAATCTAGTTAAATCAAATTGTTAAACTTGATTAACTACATAGTTATCAACCATTATGTTTAGGGTCACTCGTGTTGCGTGTTAGGAAAAAAAAGACTCCGCGTTATTTCGAACCATATTTACCACTTCATCTTCCTAATATGGAGAATACCAGATAATTAAAACCATCAGTAGAACCGGTGTGGCTGGGGAAGACTGTTTCCGCTCTTGGCTATAACACGGAAACATGAAATTCTACTTGGTTCGAGTCCCAACTGGGGGAGATAAAAATTGGTTTCCCATATTTTCTCTGCGACAATATGGTTATGCTTTCTTTCAACTACTAACCCTTACCCCTTGATGTGGGAGGAGGGGGTTAGGATGTCTGGGAACGCGGTCAAGGATTTATTGAGGGTTTTTATAGTAAAGAACTTTTTTTTTACCAAAGTAAATAAAATATTGCTTCACTGTATGCGTTTTGTTTAATTTTCTACAAATAATGATACCAAAATAAGAATGATGGAGAAGAAATATGGGGGAAAAATTGCCGCAAAGGAGACCAAAAAAAAGGAGTGTAAGGAGGGATAGGGGAAGAGGGAGGTATTTTACCAAACTGACTCGACCAAAGGCTGGAAATATTTGATGATTATGATGATTATGATAACGCGATAAAGTTTAATTAGCATTTTACTTTCTCTCGAACCTTCGGAGAGAAAGAGAAGGAGAAAGAGAGAGAAAGGGAAAACTCTTGCGCTCATCACAAAAATTGAACTCGAAATTTTGATAAATGTCGACGTTTCATCACCCCCTGAAACCTGACAAGTATTTTTTCGTGATGCCATAATATGGCTGTATCTTGGCATTGCAGTAAGTTTTTTTCAACACTATTTCGCTTGCTGATGAGATAACATGTTGGTATGTATCCTAGCTTGTTTTCTGTAAAATAAGGTGTACAACAGAAGTAGTACCGTCTCGATACGATGAGTACTTTTCGAGTTTACCAACAACAACAAACAGACAAGACAGAAAATCTAATGTACAAAGATATTTATAACTTATAATATTATAACGTGTTAAAAACACGTTAACACTTACACTCAATGAAGCCCTAAAATAGGTTTAGAACTATTACTACCAGATCCAATAAGTTCTAATAATGTGTGGCAGATATAGACTCACTGCGACATCACAAGTGGGAGACGCCCAGTTCTCATCAAATTGCCCCAGCGATCGAGGTAACTCGGCTTTGAAGACCAACACACAAACATCTAACACCTGGACCAGATGAATATCTAATGAGAGAGGCTTCCTTTCGGGTGTTCTCAACATCTGTTGGTGGGCGCTAGTGGTCAGGTGGCATGATATTAGAAGATTATCACCCCCTTCGAACTTGGAAATAACCCTGTCCAATTTTATCAGTCCCGCTTGTATATAACGACCTGTCCTCGGTTCACGTTTACCTATTATATATATTACCTATTATATTATATTCGTCGGAGGAACTGCTGTAACATATTAACGAAGCATCTGATAAAGCTACGTACTGAAGACCGCGATGGTTGAGGAGTCTGTCTCACCTCCTCGCCGCAGAGGAAGCTACGGCGGATACTATAAGTATTGAGGGATAATGCAATCCATATTAGTGTTTAGGCTCTAATGATCGATGTCTATATGACTTAATTTTTGTATATCAGCACTACTGACTTATTTCCCTATGCCAATAAGGCATAGTTTCTATTAGTGGGCTTTATGTTCTATTTTTGAATGTCTAATAGGCTTAGTCGCAAATATTAGGTTCAATATTAGATTCCTTAGACTATATGACCATGCTGCGGCTAATTTAAAGAGTAGAATCAAATAATGGAGGATACCAGGTAATGTATTGCTTTGTTACAAGACCTGATTGGGTTTGAAACTGACACTTGTCTCTTGATGTGTCTGTGTACTGGTATGCGGTGCGAAACCTGTGGAAGTGCTACATGTCCATAGTAGTGGCCCGCGGGGTTTTGTCTATTGTGTACGGCCCCCTTGGGGCGGCTTTAGATTTAATAAAAAATAATAACTATTTTGTATAGTATTATTGTCCTCTTTTCAGGGTGACAGAATAAATATACTATTGATTGCTCAGGCAGTACTAATTAGGAATTGACTGGTCGTAGTATCTGTAGCGCCTAGATTCCTAGTTGTAAAATAATAGTTATCTTCTAGGAGTTTATAACATAGTAAGGTCTAGCTCTCTATGGAGTTAACCCAAGATAGCTAGATCATGTTAATTACCACCTTTGTAGCTTCTTAAACTGGGACTAGATTTATGTGGTTTAGTTCTTTGTATGTAAAGCTATGAGCTGTAGTTAGAAGCCTTACAGTCATAAAGCTGGAGTAGAGTTATTTATGATGAAATTAAAATTAGATTTGATTACCGCCACTAATTCATATTACCTTAGAGTTGCTGCCTTTCATCCTATTTGATGACTTGGTAATTGTCCTGCTTTAACGAGTTACAAGCTTTCCTATTTGCACCTATGACCTATATGTGTGGGTTATAAGGTGTACCTAGGTGCTTCTCGCCTGATGCTCCTTTGTCTAGTTATTTATATTATTAAATTCGTTCGTATTCTTATGTTAAAACAATGGATGGTTTGAATAATTTCTACCTTTAGTCCTATGTACTTACTTTTGACTTGTTTGAATATTAATAAATTGATTTGTTATAATTGTAAATTATTTTTATACTTTGTCTCTTACAATCAACATTCATAACTTTTACTGTTATATATATGGCCATCTTACTGATTAAAAAAAAGGTAATATTTTGGAAAGACACGTACATCTACAAATGGATGTTGATAACACAAATATAACGGCTTGTTTTTGTCCTGATCACAGATAAATAAAACAAGCTGTTTGTGTCACTGAAACTGGGAACATAATTTATTTAAATAGCCCAAAAAGCAAATAAATTTGTTTCGATTAAATGTTTTATTCTTATATACAATATAATGAAGTTTATTATGTAATAAATATGAATGAATCTATGGAGCCACTACATTGTGATGTTCTGAAACATCGTTGGCCTCTATTACATGCCCACTGATTTGTACAAGCAATCAAGTGTATGGGTGATATTTAGCCTGGGTACGACGCCTATATTCCATTCACGGTAGGAATTACTCTCTGAAAGGTCTTTTTTCTTACCAATATCCTACTATATAGTAGATTTATGGTAGGGAAAAAGGCCTTTCAGAAGTCAATTCCTACGGTGAATGGAATATAGATGAAGTCTGATTTTTATAGGAAGCCAGTTATTTGAAAACTAAAAATTGATTTGGCCACAACGGCACGGGCCAAGAGGGGGAATTAAAGTTGTATTTTAATTCAAAGTCTAACTAACCATCTTAAGATAAATTATACAGTTAACCATGAGAAAGTATTAAACTTTTGATAACCTTTTAGATGCACTTTATAATTAATAAATCAAATAAGACACATTGATAAAATGCCAGATTTTAGTCATTTTCAATTAATGAGTGTAATCAAAAGTGGGTATCTTATACAAATCGGGTTTTGAGTATCCAAAACTAGTTCCAGGGGTGTTGAGTATAGTAAAATCATTAAATTTACGCGGTTAATTTGTTTTGAAAGTTTCTACGAAGGTCAAGTGTCGCTTAAATACTAAGTACTATGTTAGTTTCAAACGATAGTTAAAACTAAACGGGTACTACTTATTAAAATAAATCTTTGATAAAAGGCAGCTTGCTCTCAATGTCTTAAAAAAGATTATGACACTATAAGCTACGAGTAAGCTCATTAGGAACGCCATATACTATATTTAATGTGTCATTTGAAAGATGACGTTTCCAGTCGTAAGTGGAAGTACTTTAACCACGTACTTACGAAAAATTGTAGCTTGAATCCATGTAAGTTGTTGACTTACAGTAGCCCCGTGGCTTCTTTGGTGCTGACTGACAGCTCACAGCTGACTTATAACTGTCAACATTTAGATTAATACCTAAGATGTCAGATGTGACAGCTGCTAAACAAATGTGTTTGTAGATCATATGGTTCGGCGTAGGAATACATAATTTGGTCTGGTAATTTTTTTAAGCTGTCAGTCAGCACCAAAGAAGCCATGGGGCTACTATAATCTACTTTTTATTAGGACCAATCCGTGTATAGGATATATCTCTTAAATTAATTTAAGTATAACTGGGGATAGAACCAAATTCTCGTACACTCGTAGTCTATCTCTTTAAATAAATGACTAAGCTAAGAGGTCGTGATGTAGTGAAATGTATTTAACTTAATCGAGAAAAGTCGTTATACTTTTTTAACACTTTAAGTTTTCGAGTACGGGAGATTGAGAAATCGATAACATGCTTGAAAGTTGGTTTGGGGTTACAGGGGTGAATTCTATTATAATTTCAACTAAACTAATTTAAATACTAAGATATTTGTGCTAAAACGTCTGCAAACATAATACAGAACTGAAACCGAGCTGGATGTGAAACTCTTGAGTTTGAGTTTGAGTTTGAGTCGATCAGAAAATTAGTAATAGCTTCTTTTTTTTTAGCACCGCACCCGCCTCGGTGGCGTAGTTGGCTAACGCGCTTGTCGTGTTGAGCTCGACCGCCGAGGACGAGGAGATCGAGGTTCGAATCTCGGTCGGGTGAACTGGGGGGGGGGTGGTTCCTAAATGGTTTTCCACTCTCCCTCCACGCAAATGCGGGTTCACTTCCTCTAATTAAACCTCCCTAATTCCTAATCCATTAGAGTAATTAGTACTTAAAGCGTATAACCTGAACGGGTAGTAAGACGTGGTGCTAAATATTATATTATATTATATTATTATTTAGCACCGCGTCCTACTAGCTTTTCAGGTTATGCGCATAAGAACTAGATACACTAACGAATTAGGGATGAGTAAGGTCGAATATAGAGGAAATGTACCCGAATTTAAGTGGTTGGAGAGTGGAAAACCCTACGAAAAACTACCCTATTTACACATGACCAGGATTTGAACCTCGATATCCCTTTCATCGGCAGTCTAGTCTATTGGGAGAGTCACTCCTTAGGCCATACGGCCACTGAATCAGGTTGTAAAAACCGGTATCACCCTCCTTTGGATTGAGGGGGAAAGAAACAACCTACTAGGATTATTTAATTTTTATTTACGTTAGTCAACAAGTAAAACACCAATGTATTCATTTTTCATGTGTTTGTATTATTTAAATGCCAAATAAAAATGTTTATATAAGATCAATTTTAAATTTTGTTTCGGTGGAGAATTTATTATTTTAATACTTGCATGTCATTATTGCATGTCATTACGTTTTGGCTTGAGACTTTGGTCTTAAAAAAATTTCTATTTTACGAATGATTTAACTGCATGTTTTTAGACCATATAACAGTAAAATATTTTGTGTATTTTCCTCAATCACATAACTCCATTACTCAAACGTGTAAAAATATTTATTTAATATAGTTTTTAATTTTATATTTTAAATGACCACAAAATCTGAACAGAAATATTTAAAGTTTCTTTTAAATCGTGTCTCCTATCCATAAACCGTATTCACAAGAATCTTATCAAAATAATTACATTGATAGAAAGCCTCTGGTTCCAATCAGAAAGTAGAACCTATCTTTATTTCTATTTTATTGGAATTGCTAATATCTGTCAAAGTCGATAGCTGCGGAAAATAGGACTTTAATTTAGAATATAATTATGTCCAAGTGACTCCAACTGTCATATACCTGCCATCTTACAATCTCGTTTACTATTACTCAACTTGACTAGACTCTGCTGATTAGCAACAGTTAATTGTGACTCTATGCGCTCACATTAACTTGTCATGGGCATACCGACATTATATGACAAACGTTTTAAATAAATAGAGAAAGTTGTCATTTAATTCCAGGACACTCTTGACAGATATTCAACAACTGTTGATATCACCATATGAAGAAAATTAAACTCTTATGTTTCTATTGAAACAATTTTTTTTATTTATTTTGACCAAAAATAATGTGTTGATATAAAAAATTACAAAAACAAGGGCCTTTTCTCTCGCTTCTTATATCCCCACCTTAAGATAAATATATCTTATTGTATTCACACTCCTTTGGCTGTGTGATCTCTAGTGTGGGCAGCAACTATTAATTTACATTTTATACTAACGCTTCGGATTTTACATGGTGAATATACAAAAGAAAATTAACGCCAAAGTAGTTTTGGACAGTGATGAGAATTAAACTCATTCTCTCTTGATGAGAAGTTTGAGGTTGGATTCACGGAAGGGATTATCTTGGATATATTTTTCACTTGTTTTGTTGTTGTTGTTGTTGTTGTATATTTCTGATCCTTTTTACATGCTCATTTAGTTGCCTTTTAACTTAAGTTACTCTCTCAATTCCAGACCCCTCTCAATTTTTTTTTATGATCCAAGTGCACAGACAAAGTGTTTCCTTGTATGTGTTAAACGTACAATAAGATAGTGGAGAAAGAATCGTTGCACGTGATCATACAGACGTCATAAGAGGTAAGGTGGGACACGTGCCTCATATCATATGACCTTCGTGGCCGCTAATGTGCGACAGCTGAACGCACCCTTTGGTACAAAAAGGCTATACCGACCTTTAGAATTTCCCACTGTACCACCTCGGCATGTCCTCGACTAAGCGGCGTAGATCGGTTCATCTCGCCCTTTTGTTTAGGAGGGTGGGTATTTAAAATCGACTCATCGCACATCACGAGGTTTTGAAGTCAAATTACATAGATTCATCGCACCTGTCTCCTCGCCTGTTGTTTAGGTTAGGTTAGGTTAGATTTGATTTTTCAATTAAATAAAAAAAAATCTGTAAGCTTTTGATATGAACGTATAAATTGAAGTTACCAAACTAATTATTGAAAAAGATTGGTTTATTCAAAACTCAATAAATCTGTCTGTAACCTGTGGTTGGGTGCGATGAGTCGATACAGTTGTTATGTGCGATGAATCGATTGGCGCCCGGACTATGATATCCTGGGATCCTCTATTGAATCTTGAACTCCTTCTATGCATTGCCGCAGCATTTGCCCGAGAGAAATTCTGGAGAATTAATAAAGCAATTTTTTATGGAAATAATGATGAATATGAAACCTTTGATTCTTACTCGGTTATATATTCACGGCCAGGGTACTAGGTGTTTTGTCTCTTTTGGAATTAATCTAGCTTGTAAGTCGTGTGCTGATATAGTCAGTCAGATCATAACGTGAGCACGTTTAAATAGCACAAACTAAAAAAAAAACTTCCATCCGGTTACGTTGGCCGCTCGATTAGTGTGACTTTTAACCTCTGACCTTTAAGACAAGGTGAGAATTTAGGGAACACGAGAAAAGGGCACTGTTTATGAAGTTTTTAAAGCTAAAAGTATTTTTGCTAAAATAAATTAAATAATTATCCAGTAGGAACATAGAAACATTTGTTGAATATTTGTCAAGGGTGTTTTGTAATTTAATAACAATTTTTTCTCTTGATTTAAAAAAGTTTTTCATCTAATGCTGCTATGCTCATGACAGATATAAAAACTTTGTTCCCTACAATCCCACCTTAAGGCCTCAATTTCGGCTTGTATCTTCCTACCCCTCCTCTACCCAAATAAACTTCAACCCAATCAGGATTAAAACCAACAAAGTCCCAAGTGATTGGCCAGAGGCGTAAGAATAGACGCTGGCCAGATTTCTAGCTATATTTACACGTATTCATAAGTCAATTTATGTAATCACTATTGATAGATTTTATTAAGCTCCATGGCATGAACCTACAATCGAGACATACCGACCAAGCGACCACCATCCGTTGGTGAAGATATTACCAACATTTGCGGCTAGAGTGTGTCATGTGGTCACCACACTGAGTCTTCCAGTCGTTGATATCAATTTTATGGACCAGAATCACTACTATTTTCATTCTAGTAGATCCTCATTTGTCCACACGAGGCTGAGTTGACCCCGTTCCAGAGCCAATGCTTCACAGAAAGAAATCTGGTTGAGCCGGGGATCGAATCCGGGACCTCTGGATCCGTAGCCAGGAAAGCGGACCACTAGACCATGTAGGGGAAGAGATATTATCAATACCGTATATATAGAATAACACTAGTCATATAGCAAGTTATTTTCAATTTTGGCTAAAAAATGTTTTGTTTATAATTTCTAAAAAAACCTTTCGATGAAAATTTGAATGTAGCATTTACAAGTCCTACCACCGAATTTCCAAGAAATTAAGTTAATTAGTCATCTTTCCAAGCTATAAACCAAATAAATAAAACCCGTACTTGGACATTAAGCTATTGTTGGCCCGCTTCGGTGGGCAGGTGGAATACTCCGTCAGGTTCATCTTAACTATTTTACCGGTGAAAGGTAATGACGGGACATGCATCCCGGCCGGTATATATTCAGGTTCTACCCTTTTTTTTATCTTAAATATCGTCTCACTTTCCCCTCTACGTAAATGCTGATACACATACTTATACATTCTACCCTTCTCATTACTAGCACATTATTGTGAATATGGCTGGAGTTTATGGTTTAGTGGTCAGCATTCCTGGTTCTTAGCCTATTGGTCCTGGTTTCGACTCGCTGTCGTGCCATGTCTTTTTTCCTGAAGGGGAATTAATCCTATGGCTGACAAGGTTGGGTTAGAAAGGCTTAATTTAGTTTTGAGACGTCTACTAGCATCACATAATCATCATAACTATCATCATATGTCATCGAGACGAGGTAATCGCACCTATATGTTGTCTCAACCTCAGAAGACGGTCACATAGCCACCACTACCAGTAGAAGACCGGTAATTTCCAGCCGACAAACCATAGTGATATACGCTCATAAAATTGTAGGCCCTAACTACGCGAAAGAGCGAGTAATACCCGCTTCGGTGGCTGCGTGGTCTAACGCGCTAATCTAGTGTTGGACTAGACTGCCAGATACGGGGAGATCAGGGTTCGATCCCTGTCGGGTGCGCTCTGGGCGGTTTTTCCCTAAGGGATTTTCCACTCTCCATCCACGCCATTGCGGGTGAATTTCCTCTAAATTAAGCCTTCTTATTACCTAACCCATTTGTGTAATTAGTACATAGGCGTATAACCCGAACGGGTAATAAGACGTGGTATTAAAAGAAATAAACTACGCGAATAGCCCGGTTGGATAGCAGTAAGGCTTGAAGCAAAACATAAAAAATAAATAAAGTCGCTTGCGTAGAAAGAACTCATAAAATCTTATTGCATTGCTCTATTTGATTTTTCAATTGAAACCACTTTGAACTGTGTCTAAGGCCCAGTTCCATAGTCAAATTTAGTACGCCTCAAGTGCGGCTCTACACTAAGTTCATGACAACCACTACCTAAACCAAAATGGAATGGGCCGTTCTCGCATAGGAAACTGGCCCATTCCATTCTGGTTTAGGTAGGTGTTGTCATGTACTTAGTGTAGAGCCGCACTTGAGGCGTACTAAATTTGACTATGAAACTGGCCCTAAGCGCCTGATTAGCGTATCGGTTTGTATGCACAGGAGAAGCTTAGTAAATATCCTTAAACCCGTATCGGTGGCCGCATGGTCTGACGCGTCATTCTCCCTCTCTTTCTCGTGTTATTGTGGTTTATCAGTGACGTGGAGATAGGAATTCAAATCCTGGTAAGGTGTAGCGAGGGGGATTATTCCTAAATAGTTTACCATTCACCTCACACGTAAATTTATAAACACCTATCTAAAAAATATTAACTTCCTCATTCCTACTCTTGAGCATGAGTATGCGGTTACGATTAATAAAACGTGATGAAAAAAATAGTAATAAAGGTATTGTACCATTTTGTTTTTGATGCCACCTATAAAGAAAGCTAGGGTTGGGCCAAGCTTACACAACTTTGACTTGGTTTCAGAAATTCATCAACGTTGACTCCGCTTCGAAAAAAAAAAAAGTTCAGCTATTACATTATTACGAATTTTCGCTAATAAAAACTTAAGACAGTTAATATATATATATGTTTAATTTATATAATTTTGTACTGGTATGTACACTTGGTTTAAGCTGAAAGGTAGCAAGCTTCTTTGCTAACTCTATGGTGTAGCTTATAAGATAGAACCATAGTGGAACCCACCAAAGTAAGATTTTGGTAGTCAAATGGTCTAAATTATTATTATTATTATTATTAGCAACGCGTCTTACTACCCGTTCGGCTTATACACACTTACGCTAATATGTAATGGTAGGGTGATTGTGAGATGAAATGAAGGACCTACAGTTTAACGTGGAATCCGAACCACGGTAAAGGCCTGGCATTCCCCACATTCAGAATGGTCTAAAGACAATCTACAAGAACTAGAGTGAGTAAAAGTGAAGGGTGATAGAGAAATGAAGTGGTGCGGATTTTGCTATTAGATCGTATGCAACTCAACGTCACTCACTTATCACTCACCATTCACTTCTACTAATCTTAGTTCTTTTATTTGGCCTTAAGACTTCACTCCTCAATAAACTGGTCTGTAGATAATGGGGAGATAAGCTTTTAAATCCCTGTCAAATGTGTTAAGGTTGATCTTTCTTAAGTGGTTCTCCACTCTTACCTCGTGCAAATGCAGTTAAACTTAATCTAAACTCCAACCTACTCATCCATAGCATATTAGTGTAACTATTGCAAATGCATACAAGTGGTACTAAACAAAAAAAGCTAAGTTTTTCATGATTCTGTTTTGCACCGACTGGTTACACTATTACCATACGCCTGCCAATAAATGTGACCGTAGTTTTTTTACCGTCCTTAATAGCACGTTTGGTTTGTTACGGCATTGGTCATAGTTTCTTTTTATTATCGAATTGGCATTGTTACAGTTTTGGGTAGAACCCGCCATAACGTTTTAGTACCAATTATTAACCCGAGTCGGTGGTAAGACCTGTTATAAGATGGTGGGTCCGCGCCTCAAGGCGATTTGCATTAAAGTGTTATTTTTCTAGACATCACACCTGCCGTGATCGAGGGCGGTAAGTCTCGAAAGTTTTGATATACAGCTAATTTGGGGGCTTCAAGGGAAGTGTTAACCCGTTTGGCATCATAAACAAGAGATCCGACTGCCAATCGTCCAAGTTTTCAATAATTTTGTTATTTTTCTTTTCTAGTGCATCATAAAATAAATTCCCATCTAAAAATGTTGATCACGCGAACTTAGCGGAAAGCTCATCTAATCTGTTTTGCCGTTGATATGTAGGTTAAGAGTTTAAATCCAGGTTGGGTGTTTATGAACAATTTAAAACTTTTACATTAAAATAAAACAATAACATTCTTTTAATTTAAATTTTTAGAATTGTTCAGTCATATTTTATCTTCATTTCACAAAGTACACATTTTGTTTTGTGTCTTTGTAAATTGTATTTATTTAACACTTTACAATTTTTAAGTGATTTTTCTGTTTTATTAAATGGTTTGTGTATCTCACTTCAAGATAATGGATGGTATAGTTACTCAAATTTCTTATGCTTTATCTCATTAGCTTGATTAAATTAACAAAGCCTGTTAGAGCGCAATGCAATAATACTATATATTTTACTATCATCATAAAGATAAATAATTATTTAATCAATTTTTACCTCATATCTTCATAATTTAAAAAAATGAATAATTTTTTATTCTATTTTCTAAATGCTTATATATATTATTTTCTTTCTAGTGTTTGTGTAGTCGTTTTGAAAAATCTCCCATGTTTATTCACTCTCTTTATTCAACCCTTAACTGGATGACTGATACGTGATACCATATAGTACTTTCCCCTTCTCTCCTCTCCCATGTCTCATATCCTCTTCGCATACCCTAATGTCCCACTAAGATGCAGACCCATCTCTAACCGGCCATAAGCAACGCATTGCATACATTTTATAGTTAGTTACTACTTACTATATATTAGTTTTGTGAACAGTAAACTTCGCTTCTTAGATGTTCTAATCTTTTACTACAGTCCTACAAGTAATTCTGTGAACAGTAGACCTTGCCCTCTATATATTATTATCGTTACTTTAGTCTTAAGATTTATCTTTGGAGTTCAGGTTGA
The DNA here is from genome assembly GCA_902151425.1 of Timema shepardi. Classification (NCBI taxonomy): domain Eukaryota; kingdom Metazoa; phylum Arthropoda; class Insecta; order Phasmatodea; family Timematidae; genus Timema; species Timema shepardi. The sequence continues at coordinate 90,764 of CABFVX010000398.1, forward strand.
AATTTTTACTTGAATCTTAAGTTTATATGTTTTCCTTTTTGCTAAAGTTAGATAAAAACAACTTAATATGCCTAAGATGTTAAAAAAAGCATTATAATCAAAGAGAATATTCGTTATTCACATGGTTGAAGACGTTAGTCACACAATGTCATTATATTAACATTTAGGAGAAAAAATGCCCTAGGTACGCGAACGATTACTTAGAATTTCAAATTTAAATCACTCAATATGAGCTAATAAAGAAAAAAGCCTTTTAAGTGGCAGCCATATTGAAAAACTGTATACACTGTTTATCTTGAAAGGTATCGTTTATCTTGAGATCTAAAACTCTTGCACATACGTTATTGCGTAACAAAGATCCGGATGGACAGACGAACAGATGAAATGCCAAATTCCCGAATTAAAACAAAACCTCGCTTTGCTCTGTTAACAGTTTCCTGCATTGCGGTAGCCAGTAAAAAAACAAAAGTTAAATAGGGCCTACAAGTAAAACACTAGAGCCATCCGTTTGTAAGTCTACTCTCGTAACGATAAAAAAAAATACGTCGGAAATGGTTGTGGGTGCAGAGAGGGTGAAGAGAAGGCGGGGAAGCATTTGTCTAGCCAAGAAACAAATCTCTACATCCTCAGTTGCCAACTTGATGTCGAGAAAATAAGTGCAGACGCCACTTTGTCTCCAGCTGAGACGCTCACATTCGCGGTCGTTTAATATATTAAAAAGCTGGCGACCCTGAAATTATTATTTTTTGGTTCCAATAAAATAATGTCTCTTTAATCTATGCTCTAGTGCTACTAAAGAACCAGCCAGATTAGACATGTAGTCTAAATTTTAAATTTTCTTTTTATAAAAAGCAAACAAAATGTTGTGCGGTCAACTTTGATCGCATTTAACTATACTGTAGTGACAGCTGCTGAGCACATGAGTTGACGTATGAATACGTGAAAATAAACCAACTCTTCTAGATAGTCCGACAACTAAGCTCATTCGGTATGATGTCTGTTTTTTTTGGGGGGGGGGGGGGG
>CABFVX010000398.1:92010-105602 GCA_902151425.1 Timema shepardi
GGGAAGGGTCCCGTGTTAGATTCCCGGTATGGGCGAAAATTTTGGGATTCACCTTGCACAGTGATAAATTACTACCGGGGGCTGGGTGTTGTGTCTCTTCTAGACGTAAATTAGTTTATAAGTCGTGTTCTGATATATATATATATCGACTCAGATAGTGCACTTTAAATACCTCAGATAAAAAATAATCTGCTGTCTCATGAAAATTAGACAGTAGATAAAATGGAATGGTAGCACCACTAGGAGCAATTTGATTATGTAACTGCTTACGTCACCCAATACACATCTACATCTACACTAATATTATAAAGAGGAAATATTTGTTTTTTTGTTTGTTGGATAAACTCAAAAACTAGTGGACCTATTTGAAAATTCTTTCACCAATATAAAGCTACATTATCAGCGATGACATAGGCTATATTTTATCATGAAAATTTAATTTATTCCTCATAAAAATGTCGATAGTTATACACAAGGTATAAAAAATTGCCTAAAGATATGCTTACTCCGCGTGCGCTGCAAAAACCATTGGTATTACATAAAAAAAATACTATACATATTGAAAGTTCTCACTAATGTGAACAAAAAAGTCCGCGAGGCAATAAATGTAATTATTATATTAATGTTACAATAAACATTTTTTGTTGAAATTAGTCAACTAAAACACGGACGCGAACAAAAAGTGATTATATCCGTATCATGATATGAATCTTTATCCAAATCAATTATTTAATCAAAACCTTGATCTCCCCGTCATCGGCAGTCCAGTCTACTGCAAGAGCGTTGTGTTAGACCACGCAACCACTGAAGCGGGTGTGATGGGTAGCTAGTCAGTTATATTTTAATACAAAGGCAGCCAAACATACATATATATTTTTAAATAAGTATAGTAATGACTTTAATTGGACAGTGGTGTGAATTTTAAAGGTGTGTATATATATATATATATATATATATATATATATTATTTAAGTTCTAAAATTACACCTGATTTTTTTTTAATTCAGTTTGTCTTCCATATATCTTTGTGTATGTAATCTATGGTGCGTGTTTTGAGTGACGTAACAAGCTCATACAATCAGATTTCTTTCTCCGTCCGACTCTACTTTCCATTCTCTTAACACTGCCTACTGGGGTGCCAAGATGCATTGCAACTGTTCAGAAGGCTTGTAACCAATAATTGATATTTAGAATAAAACAGTGAGGTCAACGGTATAAGCAAGTAAGAATTGAATTTTTACTTTCTCGTTATTTTACAGGTAGAGAATGTATTGTAATTGTAAAAAAAAAAAATTAACTCGAAATTTTGATGTATCTCAACGTTTCATGACCCCCCGAATACGAAAATGGTTTTGAATTTCTGTCTGTCTGTCTGTTTGTCTGTAACTCCAACTAGAGCCTAAAATTTTACCGATTGGGCTAAAACTTGGTGATTAAAGTTTTCTTAGAGTTGCCCCGAAGGATTTTTTTAATTGGATTTCTAACCCTAAAACTAAGGGTAGTTTACTAAAGGGTGAAAAGAGAAAAAGTCAATTTTATAAAAATCAGCCCTAATGATTTTGATTAAAATTCGGATCTAGGTGTTGATTAAGATTACAAATAAACTATTTTAATTTTCCCATAAAAATTTACTTTTAGGGTACTTTACAGAAGCAGAAATTTACGTATCTCGGCAACTATTTGAGATACTAAATAACTTATCATGGCAAAATTGTAGTACTGTTAAATTAATAAACTTTTATTTGAAATATATTTTATTAAACTAACAGTTTCTGATATATTTGCAAATTGATTCATACAATTTTGTGAGCTTTAGTTATAAAGAGATAATACTTTAGTTTTAACTCAATCATTCATCACTGCCACAGGGTAATTAAATATAAGTATCTCAAAAAGTTTGTTGTTTTTCCTTAAACCTCTTAGGAAAAATGTTTGAACAATTATCTATCTTCATTTTGGACTGAATTGTCAATATTGACATTTTTTATTGGTCAAAATTTATAAATGAGGAATTTAATAGCAATGCGATGACCTGAAGATGTAAAACACCTTGTAAAAGGTCAACATCTAAGGGTTTATTGCTAAAAGAAAATATATAAACATATAATTACTAACCAACTCATTTTATCTAAGTTTATCGTGAAATGTCGCATTAAATATTGAAAATATATAAATACCTTTCTAAAACAAATTAATTTTCATCTAACAGTGTCAGCAGAAAATGTTAACCACAATGAGGGATTGTTTAATGGCTGTTATGCTTACATACAGCCATTCCCATAAGAAAATACAATATTGTTTATTATTATTTAGCACCGCGTCATACTACCCGTTCGGGTTATAAGCTTTAAGTACTAATAATTCTAATGGATTAGGAATTGGGAAGGTTAAATTAGGGGAAGTGAACCCGCATTTGCGTGGAGGGAGAGTGGAAAACCATTTAGGAAAAACCATCCCAATTCACCCGACCGAGATTCGAACCTCGATCTCCCCGTCCTCAGCAGTCGAGCTCAACACGACTAGCACGTTAGCCAACTACACCACCGAGGTGGGTGAAAATACAACAGTTTGAGGATATTTTTCCTTCGTGTAGGCGATGCCCTTTATTGCGGTGTTGCCATTTTCTCGTTTTGATCGTCGAGTTTATAGAACCAAAACGATGCTGCAAAGGTCAAAACGCGGGTTGTTAAAAGAGGGTGGGGGCTGGAAGGGTTGACACAAAAGCTTGTGTGTCTGTTAAACCAGCGAGATATAATCTGTTTAACATTCCTTTTATCTGGTTTTATCCATGGCTTCTGTTTATGAGCTGTAAAATTTATGTTGTTACGTTGATTGTATTGTTTCGATAGGGGAAACTTAAAATTTGACAGTACCGCCTCTTTTTGCTACGTTTCAGTTAGGACGGACGATGTATATATATTGTACACATCTTACTACCCAGCCATCTGGCATACCTGTTTATTTACATTAATAATGACGAGAAATATATAATTTAGAGAGAATGTACACTCGTTTGTGTGTCGAGAGAGAAAGTTAACAAGATTTAGTATAAAACAACCTCAGTACACAAGACCGTGATTCTAACCCTGATAACCACCTCGCTAGCAATCCAGACCAATATGAGAGTAAAGCAGTTAAAGACAATTCGACCATACAAGCGGGTCAGGGGCTATTTAGCTCACACACGAATTTTATAACTGACTAGCTACCCATCACACCCGCTTCAGTGGTTGCGTGGTCTAACACCACGTTCTTGCAGTAGACTGGACTGCCGATGACGGGGAGATCAAGGTTCTGATTAAATAATTGCTTTGGATAAGGATTCATATCATGATATGGATATAATCACTTTTCGTTCGCATCCGTGTTTTAGTTGACTAATTTCAACAAAAGAGCGTATTGTAACATAACTATAATAATTACTTATATTGTCTCGCGGACATTTTTGTTCACATTAGTGAGAACGTTCAATATGTGCAGTAATTTTTTTATGTAATACCAATAGTTTTTGCAGCGCACGCGGAGAAAGCATATTTTTAGGCAATTTTTTATACCTTGTGTAAAACTAAAAAAAAATTTAAGAGGAATAAATTAAATTTTCAAAATAAAATATAGCCTATGTTACTCGATGATAATGTAGCTTTATATTTGTGAAAGAAATTTTAAAATCGGTCCAGTAGTTTTTTTAGTTTATCCAGTACAAACAAAAAATCAAATCTTTCCTCTTTATAATATTAGTATAGATTTTTAAAGGAACACTTCTTGTGACTTTAAAATTAATAGAGATAAAACACCTACTTTGGTGATCGCATGGTCTAAGGCGTCATTCTCTCAATAGACTAGACTGCCAATGACGAGGATATTGGGGTTCAAACCCTGATCCGATGTACTGAGGGTGGTTTTTGACTTGAAGGTTTACCAACCTTTCTCCCTTCACGAAAAATATATTGGTGCAATTACTCTAACTTCAAACATCCTAATCCTTAACACTTTAGCTTAATAATTAGTTCATAGGCGGATGATCCGGACGGGTAGCGAGCGAGACTTGGTGAAAAAGATTGGTTAACTGTCATCTTGGGCTCTTAAAAAGGGGACTCCTTTTGGAGTGTTGTGACTTTCAGCTGTCCTGCAATATCTCCTTTCTAATATGGCATCCATCTGTACTATGTTAAAGTCAACGTTTTCCGTCCGTATCTTGATTTTTATGCTATATATAAAAATTAGTTTGTTCTTTTTCTTTTCTTTTTTTCAAAAAGACAGCAAACAAGTGTCTGTATTTCGATATCGTCACCTAGGAGTTTGTTTCGTCTCTCTATTATGGATGTGAGGAGGTGACTTTTTAAATACGAAGTCAAAGCGAATCTTTGAATATTGTAAGGTACCAACACCAAAAACTACCTTATACGAATATGTTTATTTGAATAGTTATGTGTAAACATATCAATCTTACTCATTTATTAACGATGCCTTACGCAAATTACAATTCTGTGAGTTAATAGAAGGGTAAAGCAAACTTGTAAATTTTTCTTAAACAAATGTAACCATTTGTTACTTAGTAGCATAAATTCTATATTTTTTAAATTTGCGTTAGAATTATGTTAATTTCAGTAGTTTGGATAATACACGAGTTAAGCTTGTTACAATTTAATGTGGTTTGCTTCGCATCAAGCAGTCAGTGATGAATAATAAAAATAAGATAAATTAGAACATTTTTTTTTTTTAACTTGTGAAATGTCCAAGAAATAGTGTTTACAAAGAAAACAAGCACACTTGGTACAATGTTAAATGAAGATAAAATGTTTACGAATAATTTAAAACTTTGACTTAAAAGTTAAATAGTGAACAAATCTCTTCAGTGTAATTTTTTGAGTTCATTTATATTTTATATTCATTTCAGATTATGCAACGTTTGTTTTGTTTCTTTGTAAAGTCTAACTTTTTTTTTTTACAAACACGTTTTTCTGTCCGTTAAGGCTATGACGCCCATGTACTAATAACACTAATGTGTAAGGAATTAATAAGGTTTAATTTAAAGGACGTGTAGCTGAATTTGCGTGAAGGGAAAGTGGAAAAAAACATTTTTAGGGGGGGGAAACCTCAGTACTCCTGACTATGACCGATCTTCTCGTCTTCGTCATTCTAATCTTTTGAGAGAATATCGCCTTAGACCATGCGGCCAACAAAGTGGGTCGGCTATATATTTAATGTAATTGTATTTAACACCCTTGTGTATGCCTTTATATGGATTGCAACGTGACAAATACTCACTTTTATAAAAGAAAAAAATAGCTTCCAGCCCTTCGGGGATTATTTTTATGATAGTGAAGTGCCACAGATGCCATCCTCGTAAAAAAAACCATCAGAGTGTGAGAATTTTCTATTTAAGGGAAACCCGCTTTGGGGGTCGAAAAGATCTAGGGCAGGGCTTTTTTAACCAGTGTTGGGTGGAAGGGGGGGGGGGTCCCGCGAGAATTTGCAAAAGCTTACTTTTTGTTGGTATGTCTATAATTTTTGTGCAACTTTGAAACACGTTAAGAGAACAAGATGAAGAAATGAGACCGGTAATAAAGTTAAATGTGAGGTTAGTAAGAAAAATTTGTAAGCCAAGTTTAAATACCAAAGGGCAGTAACTAGTAAATATAAATAGGCAATGAATACTCTTGAAATATTGTATACAAAAGCACGAGTAATGAGTATTTACCAACCCTACTGCTTTACACGTATATTTTGTAATTTGCCCTAGTAAAATCTAATTTGTCAGCCAGGTAGGTATTCCCCCAGATTCTACTAAATATTTTAAGGAATTTTCCAAACAAAAAAGTTTGGAAATCACTTACCTAAGCCGATATTTTCGCATAAGACTGGACTGATGATGATGATGATGATGGAGAGATCGGTGCTTAAATCCCGTTCGGGTGTACTATGGATGATTTTAAAAAAATTGTCAATATCCCTCCACGAAAATGTGGGTACATTTCCTCTAAACTCAACCTTTATTATCCCCGCCATAATACTATAATTCGTAAATTAGCGTACACACCGAATGGGTTGCTAATAAAAGCTTCAGGAAATGCGTATAACCTGTAAGGATGTTAATATACGCGCTGACAAAAAAAAAAACACTTAAGGAAGGCGACGCCCTTTAACCCTCATCCTAAAGTACAGTCTATAAATAAGCTGTTTGTATGGGATGGCTGAAGCATGTTAGGAACGAGGTCATATATTATTAAAGCTTCCTGCTTCTACCTGGGGAGTTATTGGACGGTGCGTGTACGCAAATTGGCTGATTTACCTTTTTAAGAGAGAGCTGCTCGCAAGCATTGACTGTGACAATGAACCTCTGCAAGTTCTAATGAGCTCATTGTCACAGGATGTATCAAAGGAGGACGGTGTTTTGATGTTTATAAGCCAGTACACTATGTTTTGTATCGATTGGAATGTGTTAAAAAATGCGTTTTCAAGAATTAAATGCGCTCATAGACGTTATTATAAAGGTGAGTTCAAATAACGTAAATAAAAAGTTATGTTTAAGAAATTACTTTTCAATTAAAGTATCCAAATGCAACTAACAGGTTCTGATTAAGATAAATGCTAGTAGAAAATAAATAACAAATATTTTAAAGTTACTTTTTAAAAATTAAAGTCAGTTGGTATTTTTTTTAAATAATATAACCTCTCTCTCTCGAATAAATTTTGTTTCATTTGAATAATTGGTACCTATTTGTTAACATTGGTGTCTAATATTAAAGGTAAAAGGGAAAAAGGGCGAAAGCCCAATTTTAGCTCAAATTGAGTTAGTACTGCGATCTATTTGACAATCATGAGACCTTTCTAATTTATATTATGTTTGAAAGAGGTCTCGGCCATATTTTAATTTGTGATTGCAGGGGGTCTTTGTGTGATTTGAGATATAAAAGTGGTTTTCCTGGAAAATGTGTGTATTGTGACCTTCCCCCTGTACCTCTAAAAATGAATACTCTTTCAAAATATAATAAAGTTATCCAAATCAAAATAAACATCACACATAGCTCAAGTTTGTGACAATATTGATTCAACTAGTCTATATGATATAATAAAAATGAAAATTAATATGTATTTATTATTTTAAAAGTCCTAAACTGAAATAAACTAATTTCTCCAGGGAGAATAATACGACTTTTATATTGCAAATCAGGTCTTACTAACCATTCTGTCCACCTACATGGCTACACTATTGAGGTAGCTTAAAGCCATAATTTAAATTAAACTGTGCTTGCATTTGAGTTAAGGAAGAAATACCTTAGGTACACTAAACTGGGAATCAAACCCTGAACTCATCACCTGCAATCCAGTCTAATGAGATATTGACGCTTTAGATTAGAGCTTAGACCATTCTGATTACTGATGCGGGCTATGACTCCTGTTGATAATGTTGTATAATTAGTCTCGAAATGCATACTTGTGATCATTTTATAGGTCCATAGAAGCGCACCTAAATATTAAAGGGTTTTAAATGACTAAAATGTATCATGATTGGGAGTTTGAGGTTAAAATCCCACCCGGGTGTATTATTATTATTATTATTATTAGCACCGCGTCTTACTACACGTTCGGATTATAAGCACTTACGCTAATGTGTAATGGTAGGGTGATTGAGAGATGAAATAGAGGACCTACAGTTTAACATGGAATCCGAACCACGGTGGAGGCCTGGCACTCCACACATTCACAAGTTATGATTAGTACACGGTTTGCCAGAGGTGAAGGAAGGGTTTGGCAATCAGATAAACCTGTTCCGGGTCGAAGGATTGAACCCCGGACCCCCAACACAGAAGTCTGACACCCTACCCCTCTTCCGCCAGGTCACCCCTTTTCAGTAAAATTGTTTTCGCAGGAAATGTATTTTAATATTCTATATTTTATAGTAATGGACAAGGCTATGATTTTATAAGCAACGATATATAGTAATAATTCAAATGTGTGAACCATATAAAGGCTATATAGCTTTTAGTTACTTTCTTGAACGATTAATTCAAATATTTAAATAAAAATCAAATTGTCATATGATCTACATTATAACAAAAAAAAAGTTGCTTCTATTTTTTTATTTGCTTGCAATTGAAATATGTACAACTTTACGCAAAATATAAAATAACATAGAATAGGCTTACATACTTTTACATACCTGACCTTTTATGTTTGTGAACGTACAAGAAAGTTTCGATACGAAGTATCTGGTGAGAGAATGCAATGTAATTTTCTTCTTTTTATTTTAAATAAAAAAGTTTTGAAAGCGCAGGTATCTGGCGGTTTCACACTAATTGTTTACTAATTTTTTTCTCTCAAAATAATAGAAACAAGACTTCAGTTGAGTTTATAAAAACCTCAAAATAAAAAAAGTACATTTCCCCAACTTTTATTTAAACGTTACCTACTTCCAACCTCTCTGCGGTGTTTAAAACATTTATTTTTCAATTATTCTTTTTTCTCTTTGCTGTATGTTTTGGTAATTGGAAAGGTAGGGTTTTTTTTTAAGTTGAATATGGATAGTATTTGCATTCATCGGAACTTTGTTATTGGCTACGCTTTCCGTCTCTGTCTTGATTTTTATTTTACATGAAAAAAAAGGTTTTTTTTAAAAAAATTACAGGAATTAGGTCCCTGTAGTTCGACATTTTTGGCAACTTGGGATTTGTTTCTTCTGTTTATTATGGCTGTGAAATAGTAACTTTTTAAATGCGAAATGAAGTCGAAGAAAAGCTTTGAAAATTCTTAGTCGAAATAGAAGACAAGGCTTTTGTTGATATCAGATAACACTACTTTAATTTTATAAATGATCCATTAAGTGCGTTTAGTTAAAGAGGTTTGCACGAAAATAAACAAAGGTTGAAATATCTGATATTATCTATGCTTACGCTAATTTTCTTTTTCTTTTTGCGTATCTTACTACTCTTTCGGGTGATAAGTCTACCTAATAATTACGCTGATTGACTAGGGATGAGGATGTTTTTATTTGATAGTAAGTGTACCCGCATTTTCGTGGAGGTGAAATGGAAAACATTTTGTTTTAACTATCCTCAGTACACCCGACTGGTATTCGGGTTTCGATCTGCACGTCATCGTAAGTCTACCTTTAAGATGCCGTTTAATCACTACTCGTCGTTAAAACACTATTTAGTAGTTGTTCTAAAAATGATTATATATTGAAATATATCATATTTAGTCAGATATTTCAACTATAGGGTGAAATCTTACATATTTTGTCTTATTTCAAAATGTTTCGAAGACATGAAGGTAGTTGTGGGTGGTGAAGTCGAAGCGAATCAGCCCACACCTCTGTTTATCATCCCACAGTCCCTCTTCAATTTATTTCATCCCTTACTCCCCGCTCTCGGCAATACCATGGTCCTTTATCAGACCTCCCCCCCCTCTTTTTGTATCAAGTCACCCCGTCGTTTCCGTGTCACCCGTTATATTCGTGACAGGAGGTGAATGTTGCTTTGTTAAAACGAAGAATAAAAATACCAACAAAACATAACTCAACAAACTCGTGTCTGCCAGGGATAGTACCGAACTGAATTCATTCTCGCGAAGAAATGTCAAGATTTTTTTTTCAAGCACCCCACATTTTACTTAACCGTTCTGGTATTACGCCTATGTACTAATTACTCTAGTGTGTAAGGAATGAGGAAGGTTGAATTTAGAGGAAGCTTGCCAGGATTTGCGTGGAGGGAGAGTGGAAAACCATTTAGGAAAACCCACCCTCAGTACACTTGGCCGGGAATTGAACCTTGGTTTCCCCATCATCAGCTTTAAAGTTTATTGCAAGAATGATGATTTAGACCATACAGCCACTGAAGCTGCTAGCTCTCATCTCGAAATATTGGTTGTCATTAAGGATATTTTAAATTTTAAGTACATCTCTTTTTCTCTAAGTATGAAATATGTTTAAGAAGTGTTCAAGCAGGATTTTAAGGTTATGTAAACATCAAAATAATAGTTAGCATCATAAATAAATAATTGGTAATAAACATTACATATTGTGGGAATCGTGACTTAAGAGTTTATTATTATCAAATATAAAATAAACAGTACGGCACAATCGTACATATCTTATTATATATTTTAATTTTTTATAACCAACCTCAAATGATCTTTTGAAAAAACAAACATACATTTTTACTTAACTTATTCCTTGCCCCCCTCCCCCCATGACCATTTTTAACAATAGTGTTAAAGCCATTTATTTATTTTTTACATAAAACAGCACATAGACTGGCTGCTGATCACGGGGAAATTGTTGTTTGACCCCGGTTGGGTGAAATAAGGGTGGTTTTCCCCACTCCCTCTTTACGCAAATGCGCGTACAGTTCCTCATCTCTAACCCATTAACTTAATTATTACACTAGTGTATAACACAAATTGGTAGTAAGACGTGATGCTAAAAAAATGGACATAAAAAAATGCTTGAAATTTATAAAAGTTCAAGTCAACACATTGAGTTAAATATTTTGAGATTATAATTTACTCTACACATTTTATAACTGGTGAATCTCAACACTAGCCGATTTAATTTATGCTTATTAATCGTAACGCAACATAGGAATAATAATCATTATTATTAGTACCACGTCTTACTACCCATTCGGGTTATACGCACTTACGCTAATGTGTAACGGTAGGGTGATTGGGAGGTGAAATGGAGGATCTACAGTTTAACGTGGGATCCGAACCACGGTGGAGGCCTGGTATTCCCCACATTCACAAGATGTCTTGTCAGAGGTGAAGGAAGGGTTTGGCAATCATAAATTTATGCTGAGACCGGGGTTTGGACCCCGGACCCCCAGCACATAAGTCTGACACCTTACCCCTAGACCACCAGGTCACTCATAGGGATAAAAACACACGCGCCGAACACCTTATAAAAATGTATTTTCTATCTAATTTAAAAAAAAGTACGCCTACTCAAAAACTCGGATCCAACCAGCGGAAAGTCTACTTTATTTAATGACATCACGGGAAGGTGTGACGTCATTTTAGGGGGAGGGAGGAATGTCGTCGGGATGCCGGGGACATCGTTTGCATTCCGACATCCGNGAAGCGAACGTAGTAGCGATGAACTCGGTCGAAAGTGAGATTTCGGTTAGGGGATGGTTTGGGTGGGGGGGGAGGCTATTTGGGGATGTGAAAATCGTGTCGACCACAAAACAGGACTGACAGTCCGTTAGGTGTTGCCTGTCTGATGGATTGTGTAGATTATTATATTTAGATGGGGAATGGGACTGAACATGAACATGAAAATGAAAATGAAGAGTATTCAATCAAATAGGGGAAGCGGAACCCGCGTGTTTGATGGGAGCCGGGGAGGGAGGGAATTGTAAAAGAAGAAACTCATATCGATATAAAATATATTTCTCTAGTCAACTTGGCCAGCAATCATTTCTCAAATCTTAGGTTAATGTGGTGGCTGCATGGTCTAAGCCTTAAGGTGCCAATATCGCAATAGATTGACTGTCGATGAAGAGGATATAGGGGTTTTAATCCCGGTCAGGTACACTAAGGGAGGTTTTTACTGAATGGTTTACCACTCTTACCTCCACGTAAATTTGGGTGCGCGTCCTCTACATTTAACCTCTCATCCCTAGCCCATCATTGTAATTAGTATATGAAAGTATAACTCAAATGGGTAGTAAGACGCGATGCTAAATATTTATTTAATGCCAACTGCTCCTTATTGCACACCGCACAACTATAAAACTTTGTTTCAGAAAGTTCACTTTCGCTGATGTGCATAAACAAAATGAGATCATGCTCAAGCTATACACATTCGTACTAATTATGCCAGTGTGTTTAGGGACGTGGAGGGTTGAGTTTAAAGGAAGTGTACCCAATTTGGATGGAGGGAGATTGAAAACAAATTTTTAGACAAAGCTTCGATACACCTGACTGAGATTTGAGCCACGATATTTATATTATCATCGGTATAGTCTCTTGGGAGAACGATGCCTTAGATCATTTAGCCATCGAAGCATGTTGTAGGGTTATGGTTTAGCCGCACATTTGGCGAGAATCGAGAGAAAAATAAGCTTAAGTGGCACAACAGTTCAACACTATTAGAAATATATACACTGCAACCCAAACTAGGAACTCTCTTCGGTGGCCATGTGGTCTCACGCGCTACTCTCGTGTTAGACTAGACTGCCCATGACAGGGAGATCGGGATTAAATTCCAACCGGATGCATGAAGGGAGTTTTTTCCGAAAATTGTTTTCCACTCTCCTGCCACGCAAATGCGTGTGCACTTCCTCTCATTTAAACCTCCCTAATTTCTACGCCATTAGTACAATTAGTAAATAAGCGTACAAACCGAATGGGCAGTAAGAGGTGGTGCTAAATAAAACTGTTTATTATCAACATAATTTATTTAATAGTAGATAAGGTTACCTGATGGTCTAGGGGTAAGGTGTCGGACTTCTGTGTTGGGGGTCCGGGGTTCAATCCTCAGTCCTGGCACGGATTGATCTGATTGCCAAACCCTTCCTTCACCTCTGACAAGACTTGTATTAATCACAACTTGTGAATGTGTGAAATGCCAGGCCTCCACCGTGGTTCGGATTCCACGTTAAACTGTAGGTCCTCCATTTCAATCTCACAATCACTCTACCATTACACATTAGCGTAAGTGCGTATAACCTGAAGGGGTAGTAAGACGCGGTGCTAATAATATTAATAATAGATACATCTATAATTCAGGTTATTGTTAAGAGGGAGGTTTTAAAATTATTGTGAGGTGTCTTGAAATAAATCGACATATTATAAAAAGAGAAAACGAGACACACATTTTCCATGTTAATAGGTATTCACATCTCTTATCAACAACAGCAAACGCAGCTGTCTTCTTGTCCCTTGCTTTGTAGGAGTAAACGCGCTGATTGAGTGGATTGGTTTTCAAATTCAATCGAATCTACCGAGCAGATGTTTTCGCGCATATCTGAAAAAGCTAAATCTACTTAAATCCTCTCCGAACTGATAGTTTGGAAGGTACCGAGATCGTATGATTGTCCTTCACTGAAAGACAAACGCAGAACTGAAACCTAATCACTTGGCGAGTTTTTAACAAAAAAAATATATTTCAGAATTTGTCGTTATGCTCGAGTTCAACTCGTTTCAGCTTGGCTGGCTCTGCTCAAGAATTTTTGTTTGCGAGAGACAATTAGATTTAAAAATCAACCTACTTAAATCAGAGGATCCAGACAATTTATTAGTCCGTGTTTCCGCCTATACTGGACCCAAAATTCTTAAGATCTTTTTTAATACCTATTTAAGTCATCTCTTTCAGATTCTTATATTTTTGTATGTAAGCTCTGAGATTATAACATTTATTTTAAATACATACATTTTAATAAACACAGTTCTACTATTATTTAAAATGGAACATAATAAAAACAATTATTTATTTTAAAATATATTTTAATTTTTCTATTTTAATTCTTCTGCGCTCCCCAAGAAACACGAAAAACTCGATTAATGGCCCGTTATGAAATTAGGTTATTGAGGAAAACGATTTGCAAGATATATCTAGTTTAGGCTTTTCATCCACCCCGTCACCCCCC
>CABFVX010000398.1:121933-132033 GCA_902151425.1 Timema shepardi
ATTATTATTATTATTATTATTATTATTATTATTATTATTAGCACCGTGTCGTACTACCCGTTCGGGCTATACGCCCTTACGCTAATGTATAATGGTAGGGCGATTGTGAGATGAAATGGAGTACCTACAGTTTAACGTGGGATCCGAACCACGGTGGAGGCCTGGCATTCCCCACATTCACAAGTTGTGATTAATACAAGTCTCGTCAGAGGTGAAGGAATGGGTTGGTAATCAGATAAATCCCTGCCGGGACCGAGGGTTGAACCCCGGACTCCCAGCACGGGAGTCTGGCACCTTACCCCTAGACCTCCAGTTCACCAACTAGTACTAGATCAATTAAAAACATCGTTACTTTTTTTCGGGCTTTATAGTAAAACTTCATTTTTAAAGTTTTTATATTATATATCACATTTTACTACTCACATCTGGGACTCGAAACCTCAGCCTTCCAGTCATGATTAAACCAGATTATACGAGATAGACGTTTACTTCACTTGTCTATCCCAGCGAGTTTAAAACTTTAAATTCCAATAAATGTTTTTGCCTACCTTAAATTACAACTTTTTTTCCCCTCGCAGTAAACCAGTCTTTTAATCGTATATGGTGCGTTGTAGGTAATTTACTTGATGATGCAGATCTTTAAGGTTAGTAATGGAAAGCTGAATTTTATAAACTGCTGTGAGTTAAAATAAAAAAAGCAAGGTCATGTGGTGATTATAGAACGTACTAATTTCACCTTGTCCCTTACTCACTTCTTTTTGAGTAATATGAGCTAGCGAGGTTAGTAATTATAAGACTGATTAAGAGCTAAAGCAGTGTTCTAGTTAAATCATTTCTTTGGTGTGTGTGTGTGTGTGTGTGTGTGTGTGTGTGTGTGTGTGTGTGAGAGAGAGAAACTATATTCTTGATTAGCTTTTTTTTAAATAAAAATTGCTTATACATATTTAAATTAATAACTCTAGATAAATATATTACTAAATGTTTCAAAATATTTTGAACACATTTCGATGCTCTATTACAAACCACTCTTAAAATAAATAACGTATTTTAATTAAGATCCTATATGTTAAGGTATTTTTCCATCATGAATAAGATTTATTTTAATTTAAGTTACACAAAAGATTAGCTTAATTATTAGTTAATAACAATTATATTTGAAATAAGTACTACAATCCAATAATTTGAATCGTCTACTAACTATAATTAACAGGAAAGTCGCTCTCTTAGATAAAACGGGGCTCCAAATATGCCTTTGAAAAGTATAATATAGTAAATATAGTATAATATTTGATGCATGGAAATTATTATTTTTTATATTGTGGCGTATAAAAGAATCCTAGAAGGTATATGAAAATATCTTTACTGGCAAAATTGGAAGGTTTATAGAAATTCAAGTCTATTGATATAATCAGTAGGTTCAGGAAGAGTACGTTAAATACCTCAGATAAAAAAAAATCATTTAATAATTCGTGTAAGCTATAGAATATACAATATGATCAGTTTATATGTGTACTAATTGCCTATTAAAATAAATATGAAGTTTGAGAAATTATTATTGACGCTAAATAGGTTTTTCTACAAATAAAGTTTACATTATTATTTATGATATACAACACTCGTCAGATATTATTTATTTGAACAAAACCTCTACTAACTTCTGATTTTTTATATATAATATTAGTCATCACTCATCAGTAAACATGTTTGAATAAACTCCATTAAATCATTTCTTCTTAAGTCGTGGGTACAGTCAGATGTACATAAGGATAAGCAAAGACAGGCAGACATGGAGACAAGCATAATTTAATGACCCACTTTCGTTGGTTCGGAGGCAAATTAGAAATAGACTAAATATAGATCACAATCTAGAGGTAGTTCAAATATAAATCACAATCTAGAAGTAGGAAATGTTCACGTTCACAACTCTTCATCTGGTTGGTAAAGTAGAAAATGTGTAAACGAAGGTAGCGCTGCTTTGCGCGAAACGTGTTTGCTATTTACGTTCGCCGGTGTACCTGCTTTGAAATGAATGACAGGGGGAACTAGGTATTGCGGCGGGGCTGCGTGGATTCTGTTATTTCACACATGTCTAGAAGGGTGGGTGTGGATAGGGTGTCTTGGTCACCGCTAAGTTATGGCGCAGTTCGGTGTTTGGGAAAGTGAGGAATGGTTGTGTGATATGAATCAGTGGCCAGAGCTATGCTGTGACGTACAGTACAGTGTTCATAGGAAGCGCCTTATAACGGCTACCAAATCTGCTTTCACTTATCCATACGTCAAGTCATGTTTAGAATGCATTGTTTACATTTTAGGACTAAGCTTACGATTTTATATTCAAAAGGTAAGGTACACACACAGCTATAATATGTATCTCTTAGTAAAAAAAAAATTAGCGCCGCGTTTTATTACCCGTTTGGGCTATATTCATATGTACTAATCACACTAATGAGTTGGGGATTATGTAGGTTGAATTTGATATGAATTGTACCCGCACTTTCGTGTGGAAGGGAAAACCTCCCTCAATACACCCGTCTTCAAATTCTTCATATTACAGAAATAAACAACAAATTAGACTCTTGCAGCTGACGTAAATGCTCGAAAACTCCCATGAAGTTTTTAGAATCGGAAATATAATGTTACTTGTATAATAAATGTATGGATGGGTGTGGATGTGGTTGAGGAAAAATTTAGAGATGCCCCCCTTAAACCAAATGGGTTTATATACATTAAAATTGCCCCCTAAAATTCACAATTGAAAAAAAAATTGAAATATTAGCATCGACACATTACAATTTACCCTCCCCAAGTTATTCCCAACCCTTTCCAAATAAACAAAAGAAAAAAAGGGGATGCACTGCCCATGTGTCTCCTTGAGTCAACGTTATATTTAATGTTTGATGTAAAATAGAACGTCCTGTATATCACCTAAACAAACTGTGTGCACACACAAACTCGCGTTGTTGTGTCCAGTTTAAGCCCTAACTGTTATTATCGTGTCTCTCCCCGTTCTACATGGCAATTTCTCTCCCCCTTAAGTCAAATAGGCTCGCCGCAGCTTCAACACATTTATAGCCTACTAAACTTTGTTACGGTTTTAAACACCGGGGTTAGTTTTAAACAAGTGATTTAGTTAATACTTGTCAATTAGTGTCCCGCGGACTGTTATTAATTAGAATCACGCCTTAGTCCTAGTTTGTTAGCGACTTAAACCGGCTCATCCTAGGGAATATAACGGAGAATGTAAATTATTACGGAATTCACTGGTCCTTGTTTGACAAAAATAATATAAATCCCCCTTGAAAAAAAAATTATATATAGGGTTTCATTTTTATTCTGGTCAAGAATTGAACCTCAGCTCCTGAGTCAAAGTAAAGTATACAATCGCACACCTCATTCTAACGCCTCCCCTTCTCCCCCCCCCCCCTAACACCTTTTTCTCCTGGCAAACACACTTTTATTGCCTTGTTAGAGTTTTGTAGGTTATTATCTACTTAAACGCGATTAGAGCCAATAAATATGTATTAAAGGCTTTGTTTGGATTTATTGTGTCACTTGTATTTACAATCCCCCTTTTAATTGAATAGCTGGGTGACCTGGCGGTCTAGGGGTAAGGTGTCAGACTTCTATACTGGCGGCCAGGGTTCAATCCTCGGTCCCGGCACAGATTTATCTGATTACCAAACCCTTCCTTCACCTCTGACAAGACATCTTGTGAATGTGAGGAATGCCAGGTCTCCACCGTGGTTCGGATCCCACGTTAAACTGTAGGTCCTCCATTTCATCTCACCATCACCCTACCATTACACATTAGCGTAAGTGCGTATAACCCGAACGGGTAGTAAGACGCGGTGCTAATAATAATATTAGTATAGCCTTTGTCACTTAAGTGGAGAGACTTATTGTTTTATATAAAATTATATTCGAGGGTCCTTCAACCAAAACATAATTTTCTCACTGTGTCTTCACGTGCCCGTTCAGGTTGTAGGCCTACTCATACATTGATTTTTTTTTTCTAGTCTTCAACTGGTATTGATGGATATGGAACCGTTTTCCGAGATTTGGGCACCATAGAGAATATATGATGTGTGATGACTGTTATTCAGTGCCATAGAGTAAACCTGACTTAAATCTAATTAACCCGCCTCGTCGGCGTAGTTGGCTAACGCGCTAGTCGTGTTGAGCTCGACTGCTAAGGATGGGGAGATCGTGGTTCTAATCTCGGTCAGGTGAACTGGGGTGGTTTTTCCTAAATGGTTTTCCATTCTCCCTCCACGCAAATGCGGGCTTACTTCCTCTAATTCAACCTTCCAAATTCTTAATCCATTAGCGTAATTAGTACTTAAAGCATATAACCCGAACGGGTAGTAAGATGCGGTGCTAAATAATAATAATAATAATAATAAGTATAATTAACCCCAGTGCTTCCCAGAATATTAGTCGCGTGGGACCTCTAACCAGGGAACAGCTGAATCGCGGACCTCTTTATGTTAAATAAATTATTTAAAAAAAGAAAGATAATCATAAAATTTATAGCATTATAGCATTAAATTAGTCAAATATTTTTAATGTAAATATAATATGAATATAAATAAAATAAAATAAATTTAGGTATAATACTGTATTTGTGACCCACCTCCGTGTCATAGTTAGCTAATGCGCTAGTTAAGCTAGACTGCCGAGGACGGGGAGATTGAGGCTCGAATCTCCGTCGGGTGAACTGGGGATGGTTTTTCCAATGTGGTTTTTCATTCTCCCTCCACATAAATGTGGTTTTACCTCCTCTAAATTCACACTTCCCAATTCCTAACCCATTAGTGTAATTAATACTTAATCGTATAACCCGAACGGGTAGTAAGACGCGGGGATAAATAAAAAAATAAGTATATTTGTACATTTATAATTACTGATAATTTATGTAAATAATAAAACTGCTTGTGTGACTTTAAATCTTCATTTAAATCTGTAGCAATTTAATTGACCATCTCCCCCTCATTCCACATTAAGACGATTTAAGGAGAAAAGAATTGCCCGGACAAATGAGCTGTTTAGAAAAAACCATAAAATGTTTCGGTGCGTTTTTCTGAAAGTTCTATATGCTGGTTGACGAGAAAACTTATATAAAAGTGAAATTCCAAATTCTCCTCTTAAAGATGTGGGCACAAGGGGGGGGGGGGCCAACCCCCACACTTTTCGACCTCAATTTCTCGTCGGGCTATTAATATGAGAAGGCATATACATTGTGTCTATTACAAACCCACTATTTACTTTTTTATATAAAATTTTACAAGTTCTACAAAAATATATTAAGGTATCTATGTAACGGATTCTCTGGATGAGCTTCGGGGACCTCCTGGACGATCCTCGTGGACCCCACTTTGAGCATCTCTGAACTAGACAATGGCGATCATAGGAAAAATTCCCTTTCGGGAAAAATATATATGCTATTGGCAGTAATTAAACCTGGGACCTCTGGAGGGGTAGCCAGTAATGCCGACCATAAGACCTAGAGGGCGGTCACTCCCGCTCTATTAAACTTCAATGAGCTAGGATTGTATTTTATCATTTCGGGTCTTTCTTCCATGTCTGAGGACGTGTGAGTTACGAGAGAACAATGGCTTTATCGTTCTGGCCTTAAAATATTATTTCGAGTAAGTGACCACGCCCGCTTGACCAAAGGAGCTGCTGCTATAAATAAAATAAAATAAATTACACTTTCATAGCAATACATTTTATCTTTAGAGTCAAATGTGTTGTTACATAAATATACTATAAGTATTAAAGGTCTTGTACGTATCAATATAGAAATAAATTCTATATAGCTCCAACTATGATAAAAGTGACTAATTAACTAGATAGATGCACCTATTATAATAGTGATCAATTAACAAATAGAAACAATAATAAAGGGAACAACTAAATAGCCAGGTGCAACAATAATTGTGACCAATTAACTAGCTAGATGCAACTTTTATAATAGTGAACAATTAACTAGCTAGGTGGAACTATAATAATAGTGACTAATTAACTAGCTAAATGCAACTATTTTAATAGTGGCTAATTAACTAGCTAAATGCAACTATTATAATAGTGACTAATTAACTAGCTAAACGAAACTATTATAATAGTGACTAATTAACTAGCTAAACGCAACTATTAAAATAGTGACTAATTAACTAGCTAAATGCAACTTTAATAGCGACCAATTAAATATATAGATGCAACTATATTACCATAATAATAGTGACAAATTAACTAGCTAGATGCTACTATAATAATAGTAACCAATTAAATACGAATATATTTTTAAATAAAAATGCTCCGCGTATTTATTTCCAGTCCGGGTATCAGAATATTTATACTAATTGTGGAGGAATCTAAATTAAGCGTACCCACGTTTGCGTGGGCTTATAACCCCCGACCTCCCTATCACCATGAAACCAAAAAGGACGAAATTGACACCTTTGATCTTGAGACCATTAATATGTTTTATAATAATTATTAATGCATATATATAAAACACTACTTTTTACTTTAGCTATACATTTTATTAGCAGAGATACCTGGCGTTTCCTTGGGTAACCCTGCAATGGCGACAGTTTTTTTGCTTCAAAATGAGAAAAAAAAACTCTTAATTTTATTTCTTCTTAGCCAGTTTTGTATTAATTTAAAAAAAATCCAAATTTTGTAATTCTGTCTTCGAGGTGCAAATGTTCATTCACGGGGGTTACTAATTTTTATATTTCAGACCTCTGTGTGCTGTATATATGTCGCAATGCTTATGATAGGTAGACACACAAAATAATCGTTTTATTGATATAGATAAATAAGGATAGAAGATGAATAAGGTGTATATTTTCTACTATAAAAAAATCCCAATATGCTATTTTATATTAAACTTTTGGTTTAACAATACATTTCGATGCATTAATAATTACATCCATAACTCTAGGATAATTTTAATATTTTTTCATAGGCCTACTTAAAGGATTAAAACTAATCCATTTAAATAAAATTGCTATTTAAAGCTAACAAAAGAAATATTTAGAACATCAGATTTAATTATTGTTTTAAAAGTCAATGTTCATAACATTATAGGATACATAATTTCACAATCATTATCGTGACTAGTTAATATCCTTATCGCAATTCATTCTACATGGACGACCGCAAGGGCCGGCGGCATCGGTCGGTTCATATGTAATATTCCTCCTGGCGATGGGTTATTGCCATAAGCACACACACCTGTAATTAAATTGTGGTATCTGATTGTATGCAGTGCGTTTCAAATAAGACACGTGTACCCTTCTGACTAATGAACGGCGAGGAGTTATTGATTTATTCGAGAGGATCGGTGCATACAGAGTGCTCTAAAAATGGAGGATAGGTTTGTACTGCATTTCTATATCTTTGAGAATATGTGTAAACAAAGTGCTCAGATATTCGAGGATGTGTGTGTGTACACAGTACATAGTATTAACACTTTTAAGGATGCGTGAATATAGTGTGTCTAGAAATTTGAGAATGTGTATATATGTTATACAAAAAAAAATCGAGAATACAGGGTGCCCATAATTTCAAAGTTATGTGACTATATTATCTATAAATTTGTGTGTATCTGTAGACTCTATAAAAGAGTGTTATCAAATTCAAGCAAGTGTGTACACAAGATATATTTAAAAATAAATGGTACGGTACGCCCCATAGACTTACTTTCACTTTATTAAATCAAAAACTAAAAACTCTTAAATATTTGTGAAACGATATAACATATGTTGTTGCAGAAACACTTCACCAAAGAGTATAAATGAAATAATATACTCCACCCCGTCCATCAATACAACCAATTTCTCTTTTCAAAGAGCTGCATAAAACAATTACTATATTTGCTTGTAGAGCAAACTATTAGTTTTATAAACAAATATTCCGTTTAAAAGAGTTGTTTTTAATAGTACTTAAATTTTACTATAATAAGCTATTTAGTATCGCAAATAGTTGCAGAGATCTTATAAAAATGGGAAATTTTAGCTTATGTAAAGTACCCTCAAAGACATTTGCATGGGGAAATGAGCGTTACTATTTTATTTGTGATGAAAAACAATTCCTAGACACTAAGTTTAATAAAAAAAAACTTTTACCTTTCAATGAACCACCCTTAAATTTATGGTTAGATATCTAATTACAAATACCCTTTGTGGTGAAACCGTATGTAAGCTCAGATACCAAGTTTAAGGCCAACCAGTAAAATGGTTTCGGCTACAGACCAAAGTACATACACACAGACAGACAAACGGCATACCGAAAAACAATTTTTCTGTTTGAGAGGGTCATGGAACGTCAACATTTATCAAAATATTGAGTTTGATTTTTTTGTGACGATAACCACACTTTCCTCTCCGAGGAGTCGAGGAAATGTGTAGCTAACAGGTTTTTCACAACGACATAATATCCATGAGTATGGTACCATAGTACCGAAACGTGTCGGAATGAAGTGGTCCAGCCTTCCAGTGCTGGATATCAAAGAGGAGTAATGGGACATAGGCACATATAAAACTTAGATTATTCTACATTAAACACTTCAATTAATTTGTTTGGTAGTTTGGCAGACGTTAACCTAATTTTAATTCTTTAATTTCACAAAAAATATGGACTTACGAACATTGTTCATACCACATTATAGTGTTTTATATTTTTGTATCGATATTTTAATGTGTTAACTTATGTTTTAAGAATATTCATACACTCGTTTGAGATCTATGTTTTAGTTGATGATGCATTATAATTACATATAAATGTTCTTTTCTTACACTATGTTTCTTGACCAAAATTATATTTAAATTATACATTTTGATGCTTTTCAATTTCATTTAATACATCTACCACTTTATTAATTGTTTAATTTATAAATTAATTTTATATATATATATTTTTTTCCAGATAAATTTATCATAACCAATCCTTGCTTGTAATTATTCTTTTTAGGATTTTTTCTAAAATTTTAGACATTCTAAAGTAAAATAGCTGTATACATGTGCCCAGAAATTCAAGAATCTTAAAGTATGCCCATTTGGTTGTAAATAGGTAAAAATCATTTTGGCCGTAGCACAAACTATAGTAAACTTACCCGCTTTGGGTGGCCGCATGGTCTTAGGCGTCACTCTCTCAGAATACTAGACTTCCGATGACTGGAAGATCGTAGTTCGAATCTCAGTCGTGCTTTCTGAAGGTGTTTTTCTCTAAAGGGTTTTTCACTTTCCCCTCCACTCAAATGGGGATACACGTCATTTTTCCCTCCACTCAAATGTGGATACACGTCATTTTTACCTCCACTCAAATATGGGTACACTTACTTTAAACTCAACCTTCATATTCCATAACAAATTAGTGTAAATTGGTGTGCAGGCGTATAATACCGAAAGGGTAGTAGGACGTGGTGCTTAAAAAAATAATTCCCAAATCACGTGTTCTTTTGGATAAAAAAAAAAGCGCTCATGTTTTCTGAGATTTACTCAGGATTTGTTGAACCGCCTCTGTGAAACCTCTGCTCCTAAAGGTAGATTGGCACTCTCGCAAGAAGTGAGACTTGAGACGGTGATTGTGAAATAGTTTATCCTTCTTCCTGTCTTCCCCCTCCCCCTTTTCCACTCCAGCACATGTCTTCTCCCTCTTTCGCTAAAAACAACTTGATGGACTTGAATGAGTTCTTTCCTAATATCTTCCCAATGTACTGGAACTTTTGGTCTTGGCACTCGTTAAGAGTGCAGTTTTTTTAAAGAATAAATGGTTTGTTAAAACAAAGTATTGTGTTATTATCTATCTATCTATCTCTAATAATAAAAAGAAGTGTCTATGTGTGTGTTTGCGTGTGTGCGCGATGCTCAGCCAAATCTACGACACGCAAAGATCTGAAATTTTTAACATAGGTGGACGTAAGTGGGTCCAAATTTACCTCGAAGCCGGATTTTTAAATTTTTATTAGCTTTTTAATTAAGCTATATTTAACAAATTTTCTAAGAAAATATTGTTAATCTGGTTTAGAATTACGTTTCAGAGATAACTGTGATAAAAATATACCACATACTCCTAGGGGGAGGGGGGGGGGG
>CABFVX010000398.1:154545-195791 GCA_902151425.1 Timema shepardi
ATATATATATATATATATATACTAAGAGGAAACTTTTTAATTTTCTCCAAACCATCTTACTTTTTAATAGCCTTTTCCCCCCGTCTAGTGAAAGAACCTAAATCTCATAAAGATAGAACAACTAAATTGTTGCCTGAAATTATTCTTGGTATCTATTAACTAATAACCTTAGAGAATATAACTTGAGTGATGTAATTTTATTTCCTTGAATACGTTAGAATCCTCTTATGATCTTAGAGAAAACATGTAATAAATTCAAAACCTCTTTCAGATTAGATCTAATTTTAAGTGGAAAAACAAATTCAGTGTTTCTAAATTGAAGATTTAATTTAGTGGTTAAGGGTGTGTCAAAAATAAAGTAGATAAAAATAAATCATAAAATGTACAGTTTATATTTTTCTCTCGTTTGGCGATCACTAATGCATTATATATGTTGAATTTGTTAGTTTGAAAATATGCTTTAATATCTCTCTACAGTAAGTACACTAAATTGTAATAAATAAAAATTAATTTTCGTGCGAGGCACTTACAGATCTAAATAAAATTAATACATTTTTGGGAATGTATGGGATGTATTAATTATTTTTGAAAAAATGCGTATTTACAATGCTATTAAACTCGGGATACACGTTCAAAAACACAATATTTTTGCTAAATAAAGCACTCGAGCTTGTATTTATTTTTATCTCAAAATACAATCTACATTAGAAAACGTATGCGTCACCATCGCAAAAGTAGATTAGTATACGTTTTTCATTTTTTTTTTTTTTGACAGTCATTTGCTATAACTTATTTTTCCCCATTAATAGGTGAAATTTGTAGAGTTTATTTAAGCATGAGTGAACGAGTTTGATGTAAACAGGTTTTGCTGCATCTCAATAACCAGTTTGATTTGAATTTAAGATAGGTGGAGTTAATTTGCGGCTGTTTTGGGAGGGGACTGTCGATAGCGTTCCATTCGACTAGCGCAAGCGCGTAAATTGACGATCAATTTTTATGTATTAAGGGCTGGAGGGCCTACGAAGGAAAAAAGCTGAAGAATTCAATGAATATAAAATGTAATAAGCCATACTGGGTTAGAAAAAGAGGTGTTTTATATTGTGTACTACCAGTGATTGACTACTTTATTTATATCTATCTATTTACCCGAAAAGGTGGACATATGAATAGGGTCATGAGTCTCATTTTATCTGTGTTCACCCGTTTCAAGGTTGTCGGGGTTCGAAGTTCAGACAGATGTAATGAAGTGGTTTTCTCTAAATGTGATTCCCTCACTCAAATTTAGGTATATTTAATTTAAATTTCACCTTACTCAACTTTCATAAGATTAAATATTCACATAGCCCGTAAAGATAGTAGGGCAGGGAGCATAACTATTTATAATCCTTAATAATCTTGGGCCAAAACTGTTTATCTACTTTGAAAATGACAGTTCTAGTGACCCAGTCGTTTGACCTAAAGTGCCAACAAGAAGTCAACACATTTACGATCTCAGCAGCTAGTTTTATTAATGCCTCACCTTTCTCAAGTCTTTCTAAAATCACACATTTTTGTTTTAGGCTAAGAGTGCTACGTTTTCATTTTATCGAAAATATTGCGCAATAAATTCACGAAAAACAAACACATAAGCACATTAGCGAGATAAAACGTAAAAAAAAACGCCTATGTGGCGTAGTTAGCTAACGAGCTATTCGTGTTGAGTTCGACTGCCAAGGACGAGGAGATCGAGGGTCGAATCTCGGTCAGGTGAACTGGGGAAGATTTTTCCTTAAGGGTTTTCCACTCTCCCTCCACGCAAATGCGGGTTCACTTTATCTAAATTCAACCTTCCCAATTCCTAATCCATTAGCGTAATTAGTACTTAAGCGTATAACCTGAATGGGCAGTAAGACGTGGTGTTATTTTTTTTAAACCGTCGAAAACGGCAAAGTTGCCGCGGTAAAATAATCAGGGGGGTAGGAGAGGATAACATTAAGGGAGGCACCGATGATTCCAATTACCAAGTCTTCCGGATTAACAATACGAGGCTGTATATATTTTTGTCACTAGCTTATTTTTCTGTAAGTACTAACATTATTACCTTAACGTTACTGGATTGGATCTAGTTTATTATTTTAATACGTTAAATCCTATATTCTGCAGCTATCAATAGACATAATGTGTCAATTTCTACAGTTTTAATATAAAATTTTGATATTTTATTTATCTTAGTTGAATAAAGTTGGTTCTTCTAAAAGGTTTTTCCACTGTCATTTCAACTAAACATCATATTCGTTGTATTTATTTTATTTTGATTTATGTTATAATCTAAACGTAATATATTATTGCGATTCTTTCTTATCCAACCAAGAAAGGATTATACAATGGTGTGTACAAGCAGTTATGTATATAATTGTGTGTGTTTGTAAATGTTTTGTAAATTTGTATCTGTAAATTAATGTAAGTTTGTGTATTTGTCTGTGTGTCTGTTAATAAAGGTGTGTGTGTGTGTGTGTGTGTGTGTGTATGTGTAAATTATGCTACAAATTTGCTTCAAGCTTACACCAGGAAAAAACATGTATAGTTTTGTTATTTGATTATATCTTAGTTGAAAATAAATGCATTACAAAATAATAAATTACTAAATGGGGTTTCTTTTTTCTTTCAGGTGAGTACTTCCACTTCGCCACAAATATCTCATATCGAAATCTAAACTCAAATAGCTGCTGCTGACCTTCATTTGGTGAATTGTAACATTGCCTTGTTAAAGATTTTTAAGAAAATCTTCACCGTCCACAGGGTCAAAGAAACTTTTCCAAATACTCTTCACTTATGAGTAAACTCAACTTTTGAAAGTGTTTTTTAACTAAATTTGAAATGTTGGTTCCAAAATACTCTTTTTTTAAAATATCTTAAATAGCTTTTGCAATATGCAATAAATTCAGGTGCCTTCTAAACAGCTTATATAAAATTCTTAAATAATTCTCAAATACATCCCTTAATTTTTGGACATATCTGTGAAATATTAATCACGCCACGATAGAGGCGATATCAAAAGATGAACTAATTTTTTGAGCTATTTGATTCGGATTTTTTTATTTATATAGCTTATAAAGTAATTAAAGCTATAATTTACTTTCATGTTGTAATTGTTATTTTTTGAATAACTATTGTATGAAATATTATATTTTGTGCTACTTAAACTTATTTTAATAACTTTAGCAAAAAAAAAGTTCAAACAAAAAAAAATCTGTTAGATCACTAAGAAAACTTCAAGTAAAACCACCTTAGGGTGGGGGTTTAGGTAACGCGAGATAAGGCCATATCAAAACTTTTATTTGGACAAAATAAACAAAATATTTCTCCTGTAGAAACATAGCTTAGTTTTCTCCACATGGTAATATGAACAGTTGTTGAATATCTGTCATGAGTACAACGGCATTAGATGATAAACTTTTTAAACGAAGTAAAAAAGCTTTCGTTAAATTCCAGGACACCCTTGACAGATTATTTTGGCAAAAAAAATTGCTATCAAAATGTCAAAATACTCCCTTAATTCACGTTACCTAAAATAATTTAACTTTGAAAAATGTAATATATATATATATAATATATAATATATATATATAATATATAATATATATATATATATATAATATCATGTATGATTTATTTTCCTTAGGTGTACAAATACTTAATTTACCCCAGAGGTCGTATGCGTAGAAAATCCAGCGAAGTCAACTTTCTTGCTAGCCCAAATTATAGAGTTTGTAGTAAGCCCATTTCAGACTTTTGTGATTTTTATGTAAATTTAAGGTTCAAAATTTTCATAGAGATCTCAAATATTTGCATGACATTTGTAACCATGTCATATTAGCGTCGATACATTCACTGATAAAGTTTGTAATAGTAAATAGATTTAAAGTATTCCTGGAAATGGGGTTAAATAATTAAATAAACATGCCACATTTAGCAAAATATTTTTTTTTAGTATTTTACTCAGCTAATTCAAACATTTATATTTCAACTTTCATAAGATCGTAAAACTACAAAACTTAACACTAACTTAATTTAGACGTTTGAAAGATTGTTGTAAATGGTAATTTCTAAATACCATCTAAACTTACATCCTTCTTGTTTATTTTATTTTATTTTCTTACTAGGTTATTATTAATGTTAACTCATATTTTACTACATCCCTGTATAAATAAATTATACTTCCGTTTTGGCATACTTCCAATTAATCTTGATATTGATACAAAATTTTGCCAAAAACTTAACTAATTGTATAAAAGGTTGAACACGAAGTATTACAGTTATCTTGTTAATAAAGTTTTATTCAACTTCTCCTTCCCATTTTCTTTCCTTCCTCCACCCAAATTAAAAATGGAAGCACCATTATTATTTAAAATTGCATGGAAAGCATTCTCCAGCATATTAATAAATAGCTTAGGGACAATCCATAAAATATCCCAATCTTGGTTATAAATATAATTAAAACTTTGATTTATGTAATTGTGATTAATAAATCAAATGTAATTTGTATTATAAACATTTCATGTGTTTGGACAAAATTGTAAACTAATCTTCAAATCAGTCGTTCAGCTAAATACTTTTCTTTTATTTGCAATTCGGTTAGAAAACTCAAATAATAAAATGACTCACACCTAGTCTTATCAATTAATATTATGACACATGAAGACTGATAATTATATGTATTGTAAATAGTGTGATGTATAGTGTATATTGTCGGTGACCTGGCGGTCTAGGGGTAAGGTGTCAGACTTCTGTGTGCTGGCGGCCGGGGTTCAATCCTCGGTCCCGGCAAAGATTTATCTGATTACCAAACCCTTCCTTCACCTCTAACAAGACATCTTGTGAATGTGGGGAATGCCAGGCCTCCACCGTGGTTCGGATTCCACGTTAAACTGTAGGTCCTCCATTTCATCTCACAATCACCCTACCATTACACATTAGCGTAAGTGCGTATAACCCGAACGGGTAGTAAGACGGGGTGGTGGTAATAATAATAATAATATAGTGTATATCAACATATTTTTTAATCTAAATTAATACTTACGTTATTTGTATGTACCTTAACCAGAATTTTTTGTTTTTTTAAGGTTATTAAACATTTTTATCCGTAAAAGTGTCCTGTAATGTATCATTTCGTTAACACTGAAATGTATACTGACAGATCCCACTATGGCCTAGTGCTCTTATATTATAAACTAACTACACCATAGTGGAATAAAAACAGGTAAGCTTCTAACACTTCAAAATAAACAAATTGTACATATAAAAAAAAGTTACATAAAATGTCACACATGCTTAGAACGAGAACGAATACAGCTTTTGTGTTGTAACTTGTAAAGATAGCACGATTGCTTAGAAAGTATTAATCTCCACGTAACAAAAAAAAAGGGGGATGTAGAAATTTTCAAGCGTCACGGCATTGAAGACGAAATATGAAAGAAAAAGTTCGATATGAAGATAATTTCAGCGTTCATTCTACGCACGTGCTAACTGGTTTACCGACGTATTGCGAAGTTATCTTCTGGATCACCCGGACATGGTTAGAGACCCAAAAAACCCACTTAAAAAAAACTCGGCTATTTCTTATATCAAGGACAGGGTATGAAACTGGAACTTCACCACCTTTACCCGCTGGTTAATCAACGGCTGGGAAACTGCAGACGTGATCTTATGCTGATAGAATAATTATTTTCAGAAAGGGAACATTAAATACCACAGATTAAACAATAAACAAGTGGTGTCTCGCAGAGATTGGTGATACTTTTTAACACTTGTTAATATAAAAGTTCTTCACACGTAAGTCTTTGTTACCACTGTTTTTTTTTCCCCCTGAATGTTCCATTAAATCACCAAATAGTATCCGTCCAGGTTATATGCATTTTAGTGACGTCGATAAGCTATATATGTGGGAGGTACAGTTTTGAGGGAATGTACCAGAAATACTCTTATTACATCCAACCTGAAACATTCTAACCTCCACCTACACGTCTTCGATAAACAAGTCAGATTACACCGACGCCGCTTCGACATCTTTTATCAGGAGGTAGCGTGTATGCTTACCGATACTGGGCCCCAAGCTAGATTTCCGACATGCACGAGGAAATGGGATCCTTCCTTTCACAGAGATAAATTAACGTCCACGGACTGGGTATTGTGTCTTTTCTATATTTGAGCTAAAGTCATCTGGTGATATTAAATAACTAAAATAAAAAAAAATAAAAAAATCTGACGCCTTTGTTGGTGTGACGACCGATGTGTGTTTCCAGTTTATCAGTGATAGCATGCCCCGCATCTTAACCCCCTTACTACTCCCTCCTTTAGTTGACCATTCTATTCTGTCAGCAAACGTTGTTGAAAACGACATCTCGGTTTATTTCATTACTCCTGGGGAATAGAAGCAGGAATGGAGGGAGACATTGAATGGACTCTTCCGTATTTTCCTCTCAGTTGGTAAACACAAACCTTGATTTCCAATTCAAGTTGCATTAACTCCCAAGTACAAAAAGGGGGGGAGGGGCGGTTCTCTCTCGAAAGGTTCAAATAGCAGCAAACAATAGTCCCGCTCCCATGGTTACCTTTTGTATGGAAAACGAGTAAAAACCCTTCTGACGCATTCGTTACGACCCAGACGACCGTCAGGACAAAACGAGGGGGGGAGGGAGAGTGGCACAGATGTACTCCAGAAAATATGATAGGGGCTAAGCCCAGAATTCATGCACACAATTAATCCAAACCATTCCTCAATAATGAGCCTAAGATTTCGCAAGTAATAATAAATAGGGAATAAATATGGAGGTTATGGATTTTAGATGGCATTAGTTATAAAATGTTATGATAATTGGTTTTTTTTTTGCCCCTCTTTGTAAGAATTGGTCCTTAACTGCGAATTAAATGGTAAATAATACTCTTTCATCTATACTAATTTTTTTTAATAAACCCTTCTTACTAAGATATTTCAATGTATTAACATTCATACAATCCTTGATAATACTAATTAAGTTTAATATGTAACCTATTATAATCATATACTCACATGATATATACTAGCTTCCGGTGGCGTGACATGTAAAGCTAGCAATGTACAACCATATCTAATGAGAGTACACTTTCTTGAAATAGTTTCTCATTCTCACTCCACGTGAGTGCAAACACATTTCCTCTAAATTTTAACTTCCTCATACTTACTCCCTTGGTAAAAATTAAAATGTGGATAACCCTTACGGTTAGTAAAACATGGTGCATACTAATAAAAGTTATCATAATTGATTATTTTGAACATTTAAACATTGTCAATTTATCAACGCTATTAAAATTTATTTATTTTCATTTATATCGACAAAGTTAAGTGTAAGGCCTTGTCTTATAATAATTGGTTCTGTTCTAACACTCTTAAATGTAGGCTGTTTTTTTTTAAATTAATAACTTATCTTTTGAAAGTGGTTAGAGTAAGTAGCTCACTCTTTATTCGTGGTTTCGTTGCATTGCAATCACCTAGAAAGAGGGATTTAAAACAAAAAAATACGTTTGTTTTGTCTGGATGGATAATAAAATGCTTTGCACAGATTATTAAAAAAAAGTTCAAATGCTTTTCTCACACGAATTATTAGAAACCAGATTTAACAAAGAGAGTTACAGGATGTCCAGCAACCTGGAAAACAGGGACTTGTCAGGGAATTTGCTTGTTCATGGAAAAGTCAGGGAATTTTATTAATTTTCTGGAATTTTTACATTTTGTCTATAAAAAGCCTTATATTTTGATTCACAATAGTCCAAATAACGCTTTTCTTTTAGTTAATACCTAACCGGAATCACTTTCACACCATTGTACCCGTAGAGCAGACTAAGACTAACATCACTTCTCAAGGTCAAGTGAGTTTTGTGTCTATCCACCCTTCTGCCACGTGTCTTGAGTCATAGTTATTCACATGCGTGAAAATTTTTTCAGGCCTACATTTTAAGTAGAAGGATCTAAGAATGACTGTCTCACGACTATTTTAAATCGTTTTTGCTTGAGGCAATATTTTAATGGCTCAATACGATTTTATTGAAATCTATTTTTAGTTTAAAATAGTCCATTTCCCCGGAGGTGGAAATCGTTCAATCCCTTCATTAAGTGACACGATTTTAGAATGTGTTCGTATCTAAAAAAAAATACAAACACTATATTAATCTGTGATCATGACAAATGATTTTCGTAATATACTTTATATTGATATATAGTGATCTGGAAAAAAGTAAATTGAATATGGAAAACCTGGAGAAGTCAGGGCATTTAAAAATATAGTTTGGCTGGACACCCTGAGCTATATTTCAATATAAAATCCTTTTTTATTTAATGGTAAATTCTTGTGAGAGAGAAAGTATAGGGTGATTAAAAAGTATCGGTACAGGTGGAACCATTTAAATTGTTTTAGTTGCCGTTCTTAAATACTTTTATCTAAGGCAGTATTATTCAACCTTTTTGTTCGCGTTGCCCTAGATATAATTTCTCTTCTAATTTGTAACCCCCACAGTTGTTGGTGTATAATGCAAGCTTTACATATTATATTATACACGTATAACATAAAACTACTTTCAAAATAATGTATTAATTAATGATATTTTTTAAATTAGAAATATATCCTATACATTTTACGTACACCCTAAGATGTACGCGTACCCCAGGTTGAAGAACACTGGTCTATAGAAGGGAGAATATAGAGCAAATAGCATTCTCCTGGTCGGATCAGGAAACTCTCTAAAGGTTACATAGGAATTCAACATTTAACAGGCACATCACACACGAAACTGTTGCCAAATTTATCCGTATGTGCGGATAATTTTGAATCATCCTGTATACCTCAATTTTTTTTGCCGGTAAGGTTGAATCGAAACGGTGACCCGTTTCTGGCTGCTGATATGCGACTCTATACACAATTTTTTTTATCTTTTTTTATATCTGGCAACGATTTAAATCACCTAACTAATGAATTGGAATGAATACATAATAAACAATGACGGGGAAATTTAATTTAATTTAATTTCATATAAAAAACACTTGAGTGTTTCAGTTCGGAATCAAATTATGGCCTACCAAATCGGTTGACTGCTTAGCCATACCTGTTGGGTTCTAAACGTTTGAGTGAAAGGATACATTACTTAAAGGTTTATAAGAGGGGATTAAAATGGTTTTTGACTCTTTTTTTTGCTCGGAAACCATTATCTGTACTCTCTTAG
Organism: Timema shepardi; assembly: GCA_902151425.1. NCBI lineage: Eukaryota > Metazoa > Arthropoda > Insecta > Phasmatodea > Timematidae > Timema > Timema shepardi. Next base: position 163,777 of record CABFVX010000398.1, read on the forward strand.
ATAACAAATTGTTCTAAAATAATTTTGGAGACCTTCCTCAAAATTTTCGTTGATATAAAAACAATTTCAAAGTATTTATTGAAGGGGTTTTTTTTTTTTTTCTTACCGCTAATCACTACCCGTTCAAATCATACGTATGCAAATGGAGAAGAGGTTATGTAGGTAGCATTTAAAGTAAATATAGCCCGATTTGCATATAAGGGAATGGTAAAACTATTTATGATAAGCCACCGTTAGTGCAGCCAACAGGGATTCTAACCCCGATCTTCCCATCATCGGTAGTCCAGTCCATTACGAGAGTGATGCCTTAAACCATTTGACCCTCGAAGCGGGTGTAGAGATTTGTCAAGGTGTCATTAGTTGAACATTTAAACTTAAATAAATATAATATATTTTTAATTTAGAATTGAAAATATTAGAGAAGATTCTTTATAATATTTATTTTAGAAGAAAAGGTTGTTGATTGAAGGAAGACTAATAGTTTCACCAACTAAATAAGAGAATATTAATAATGATCCATCTCTCGATCTAACCGCCTTAATCTGAACATTAACTAGGAATGGAACGATCGGTGGGATTATGTATAAATATACAAGGTTGAGAAGGAATACATGCGGAAATCATTGCTTTCACAAGGACAGAATTTAAGCCTTCTGGTGTTTCGTCTCGGGCAAAAGGTAACAAACAGGTGAGAACGCTGGTCAAATATAATACATGTAGTAAGATACCTGTAATTATTAGCTGCCAGAGTAAATAGGAGAATATAGCTAGTTGGGGGTATTAGATTATTGTCTAGTATACTGTGTGTATATATATATATATATATCTATATATATATATATATATANATATATATATATATATATATATATATATATATAGATATATATATATATATATATATATATATATACATGTACACACACACACACACACACACCACGTTTAATGAAACTAGGAAGCTACCAGTAGTCAGTCGCCATCAGAGTTGACGAGAAAACATAGCTGTGATGAGGCTTTAAATTATAGAGAATACTGTAATGTACAGCTATACCCACGTGAGACGAAACTTGTCGAGTTTAATACAAGTAGGAAGGCAACAGTAGTTAACATCTACCAGAGTTGACAGTGGAACATGAATAGAATATATTTATTATATTATAAAATCTACCATACTGTATATATCTAAACCCACTTAATACCTAGCTTGTTTTGTGTATGTAGGAAGGTAACAGCATTCAACAACCACCTGAAGTTGACGGGAAAACATGACTAGTGTATAATTGTCTGATTGTATTCTACTACACCTGAATGTGAACTACTCGGATATCTTAGTGGGTCCTAATATAATTAGGTTTCTCAATACTTAAGTTTAAAAAAGGGATGAGTCTACTGGGGACTCGAGGAAGTTACATAATGACGAGTTTTATACTCTGAAATCATTCATAAGTCATTGTAAAGATAATTAAGTCTCGTAGATTAAGGTGGGTAGGACATGTAGCGCGAAGGGAAGAATCTAGAACCATGTCCACGGTATTGACCGGTAGATCCAATGGAAAGAGACCATTGGAAAGAGCTAGACGCAGATGGGAGGTTAACATTCAAATGGATCTGTAATGCAGAAGACGGGATAGAACTAGCTCAAGATAAGGATAGGTGGCGTACTACTGGAAGAACGGCAATTAACTTTCGATTCTCTGGTGTCATAGAGTAAGGAAGTAAGTAAATAAATAATCAAGCATTCTTGACCTGAGCTCAAAAACATGCAGTTGTTTTAAACGAGTGACTATTTAAATATTAATCTCCAAATTTATATTCAATATTGTAACGTTATAAACGTAGTATAGCCAACTCTACGTCGGTCGTAGCCCTGTCTATGATTTGTCGGGGCCTGCCGACCTTGTGAAGAACCATCATGCAACGCGCGATATTATATCTGTATAAACCTCGAGGAAATACAACAGTTTGAAATGTGATATTTGGGGATTCAGAATAATTTGGAGAGTTCTGAAATGTGAGGTTGGTAACCAGATCTGTACGCTTTCATCGACATGGATCACTTCCCAAAATTTTTGAGTTTCCCCACCAAAGTATGTGCAATGTTTGACGGCACAAACGTATCTTACCAGTGTTTTTCTCACGTAGAATGAAAGCATGCACCCAACAGGTCTCGGCTTCAGACCCATATTTGTCAACAATTATTATAAAAATGACCGGCACAGGATTGATTAAAGTCCGGTATTGACACGCATGATCTAACGCGCTACTCTTGAGGTAGACTAGACTGCCGATGACATGGAGATCGTGGTTCAAATCCCGGTCAGATGTACTGAGAGTGGTTTCTACAAAATAGTTTTCCACTCTCCTTCCACACAAATACGGGTACACTTCCTCTAAATATAACCTTTCAAATCCCTACATCTCTTAGCGTAGAAAGTAGCCTACATAAACGTATTACCTGAACGAGTAATAGGAAGCGGTGCTTAAAAAAAATCACAATTTTGGCAAATTAAAGGCTTCAAATTTTTGGTAAAAAAAAAATATATATATATAGTTAGTCTTATCGCTTTATATATGGGTACTACTATTTTCTTTTTGTAATAATAAGATTAAGTTGAAATTATTTGTACTTAAGATAGTGACAACACTTTTTTTCTTCTAAATGTCGCCACCTCAAGTGTTTTTAATGTTCGTTTTTATAATCAATCGAGATTGACACGCCTGCTCTACATTCTCTATCGACTTACAAAGTGGGTAGAAAACGTGTAAAGTGTACATGAGGAATAATACCAGTAAGCCGAGTTGTTGAATGCCTATCTGAACACGCCACTGGCTTTAAGCAGAATCTAACTTTTATTCAACCTGTATTGTTCATATACATTCTTTATTTAACGATTTATCCGATCAATGATATATCAGGAGGGCAAGACGATTTAGGAGAAGCTAATCCACTTAAAGATGGAGACTGGGTGAGAATGAGGTGTATCTCGATGTCGCTGAATGATGACGGACGTAACTGATTTGCAAGAGTTTAAAAACTAAGATACGAACGGGGTTCTTTAAGTTGCGAGTGAAAAAGACTCAAGAAAAGGTAAATGTTTGTACAGTTATGGTATCAAAAATCTCATGATCAAAATAAATCAAATATTGCTCCAGTACAAACATAGTTTAATTTTATTCCCATGATGATATCGATAGTTCTTGAATATGTCATTAGCATAGCAGTATTAGATTAGAAACTTTTTAAATGGGGTGAAAAAGTTGTCATTAGATTCCAGCACATCCTGGACAGATATTCAACAACTCTTGAGGTGACACCATGTGAAGGAAATCAAAACTAATATTCTACTGGAGAATTATTTGATTTATTTTGGCAAAAAAAGTTTTGTAATAATAAACGGCCAAAAAAAAACTCAACTTTTCTCGCATCCCCTACCTTTGCGTGTCACCCGGTCCCAGTGCTTCCAACAGTACGGTCTGGATAATACTTTTGATATAATTTCATCACCTGTACAATCCACTTTTAGGACATTTTCTAAAAGTAATAATCCTGTTGCCCTGCTATAAAATAACAAACTTTACATTGATTATTAATTATTTTTATGAAGATCGTTGGGTTTATCAATATAATGTCAGAAAATAGTATCCTACCGGTCAAAATATAATCCATTTCAGATCCATGTGCTATCACTAACTAGAGACTATAGAGCTGGCAACACTGCCCGATCCTCGCGGGTGTTGGAAAACAGTTACAGTATAACTTCTCTTCGTGGATCTTCTCTGATATAGCTTCCCTTAAACCTCCGTGTTTACTTCATCTGTGGCTTCATTTCTTAACTCACTCGGAGTTTGCTTGAACTCGTTATTTAATGGTGAATGTAACTTAACACATATTAAAAACCAGAGATATATTTTTTTGCTCTTTGTGTTCATTGTATTTATTTTAATGAAAATGTATTAAATTGTTTAATAACATTTGAAGACTGACTTGTCCAAAAGTGAATAACAATACATCGTGAATCAGAGCAGAACTGTTTAAAGCTCAGTTGTACAAAAGTAAATAATAGTACATCGTGAATCAGAGCAGAACTGTTTAAAAGCTCAGTTGTACAAAAGTAAATAATAGTACATCGTGAATCATAGCAGAACTGTTTAAAGCTCAGTTGTCCAAAAGTAAATAACAATACATCGTCAATCAGAGTAGAACTGTTTAAAGCTCAATTGTACAAAAGTGAATTCTAGCGGATCGTTGATCAGAGCTCAACTGACAGAACTGAGTTAACTAAATAACTTGGTTGAACTCTACTGCGTTGAACCGACGTCCCGCGCGCGTGGAAGCCAGAGAGGCAGACCACGTGACCTGCCCTCTAGCGCCACACACGGCGGGCTCACAGTTACAGAGCGCGTGATACGTATAGTCTGACGTCACACTCGCAGTGTAGAGGAGTATCCTCTGGAAGTAGAGCAGTTCTCTGCTGAATTTCACACGTTTGAATAAACACCATTAAAATGTAGTACACTTTGTTTATCCTGAACCGTAGCAGTATTTCCTTGACGGATTACACCCTGATTTTATCTTAGAAATGGAAACCTGCGAACTAAGATCTTTCAGAGTTAACGAAGTCGTACTTAATGTTGTGTCGTCTTTGTGATCCCCTCCCTTGTAGGTCATCCTGACAAGTGACGAAATGTAGGGAACGCTTACAATATCTGAATGTATTTGATCAATTTGTAAAACCATCTCGATTGAATTATGGCACGAATTAAAAACTATCAAACCATTGTCCAAATAGGTGTACCACTTTTTCTCAAAATTCATTGAAATAAAATTAAAAGCTAGGTTTATTTTAGGACAGCATTTTTTCTTTAATCTTGGCCCTGCAATTTCGAAACTCATTATCAATAATAAATGCAATGCATTGATGTCCAAATTGATGATTATACGTGGACCAATACAATGGTTTAAAAATTTTGAAATACTTAATTTCTGACAGCCTTACCATCAAAATATTTTGTTTGATTTTCAAATGGAAGTCAAATGTTTGAATAGTATTGTGTCAAATCAGAATTTCAAAATTATTTTGATTTTCTGAACTTCAAACATTTCTTTATTGTTTGACACTCCTGATGCCAGAAAGGTATGATGCTAGTGCAGGTAGGCTTGTGTATATAAATATCCAACTCGGTGGTCTCGACCAAATTTCGAAACCTGAATCCCCTCCCAGTGGAAAACCAGGCTAAACGATTTTGGCATTTAGTCCCACGTTCACACTTGCGAATCACTACACTATCGATCAAACAACACTGCCAGTTTTTTAGTTTTTTAAAGGATTTTGTGTTTTTTTTTATCATATGTTATATGACCTAAGAGGGATATGGCTTCCAGGTTCGGTCGCCTTATGTGTAGACTATTAGTACAGAACATTGCCCAAGATACGCCATAGGAGGTTGTCTACACTTCGTACCCACGATGTGATGATAGTTATTATGAAGTTGTGAAACCAGTGTGAGTCTTAACCTAACTTGAGCCTTACTAACCAATCCCTGGTGACCGGTGGGATCATTACCCTTAAGAGAAAAATACCCAAGCTACCGGGAATATAACCTGGGACACACAGATCCACTGACAACTTTACCGCGTGTTCGGTTTCTCGTGTTGTGAGGACTGCATTCAGAAAATTTTTGACTGTACAAAATTAAATTTAATTATTTTAATATATTCATACAAGTCATGTGACCTACAGTATCACTTTTGGGAGATATTACCATTAACTAATGATTAAAACTATAGTATAATTATATTATTAATGTTAACTTAAAAAAAATCTTTAGAACTGTTCTTTATACCACGTTATTATAGTACCTAATATTACCCGCCTCTGTGGCGTAGTTGGCTAACGCGCTAGTCGTGTTGAGCTCGACTGCAGAGGACGGGGAGATTGAGGTTCGAATCTCGTTCGGGTGAACTTGGGGTGGATTTTCCTAAATTGTTTTGTACTCTCCCTCCACGCAAATGCGGGTTCACTTCCTCTAATTCAACCTTCCCAATTCCTAATCCATTAGCGTAATTAGTACTTAAAGCGTCTGACCCGAACGGGTAGTAAGACGCGATGCTTAATAATAATAATAATAAAGTACCTATTACCATGTTGATTCATTTCACTATTTATCTCGTTGATTTCCCTAATACTTTCTAAAATTTATTCCTGGTCGTCATATAGCAGCGGTGTGTTATGAATAATTATGTGGTTTTACCTGATTTGGTTTCATAAGTCACTTGCGATCTTAGGTAATGTTTGGTAAGCAAAGTTGTCTGCTGAATATATTAGCCTATGTATGACAATTCTGCAATCCCATGAAATTGTTTTTTCATATTTTACGTCTGGGGAATAGCATCGTTGGATTTCTATATTATAGGTATTGCTTATTGGATGGTCATTTAATAATTCAGGTGTTCTTTCTTTTTGTCCCTTCATTTGAACATCACTATTTTTATTTGGGTTATTTGAATTGAATTATTTCTAAATATAATGTTGTGGCCAAGGCTCGAAACCGGTTACTTCGCGAATTGGCTGGACTCTTTGCACATTGGCCAGCTGATCCAGGCCAATCACAAAATATTGATAGGGGAAAGTTGGAATTCGCGCTCTGGCCTGTCAAAGTGCGAATTGACCACGACAGCCTGGCCATTGCCCGAAATGCCGCTCTAATTCACGCGATTGCGGTAAGCTGAGACATGTTAATCGATGTATCAAATACTTTCTTGATGTTAAGCCAACATAACATAACCTAAACAAAATATAAGTGTGATAAGAAAAATTATTTGCTTTGGCCAATTATATACGGCTATATCTAGAACCTCCTGCCTACCTGCTGGTAAATTATAATATACTTCTTATTGTGTCCAGCCATTTGGCGAAGTGGCTGGTGTTCTGGCCGTTACAGTTGTATTAAAACATGGATTAGGAGCTGCCTTAAAGTAAGAGAAAAAAAACTACTTTAAATTCCTGTCTGTTGGTTGAGTTAATGTATGGCCAAAGGGGATCAGCCTATATACAAATATATATCTAGTTTATAAATTGTCCATGATAAAAAAAATCTCAGAGTATATTAGCTGGTCTCAATATTTAATGGACAATATAAACAGTTAAGAAATTATTAGATGCAAACTATTAGTTTTGCTAATTTTTAGCACCGCGTCTTAGTACCCTTTCAGGTTATATGCCTATGTGCTAATAACGCTAATGGTTTTTGGAATTATGAAGGTTATATATTTAGGAAGTGTACCCACATTTGATTGCAGGGAAAGTGGAAAACGATTTTGGAAAAAAAAATTAGTACACCTGTCCTCGACATTATAGCTTAACACGAAACTATCTGAGCTATCCAGGATTTGTCCTGTGCCCAGGGTCATTATTCATTCATATTTTAAGGCGGAGTCTATGATGGACGTGCGGAAATCGTCGGCTACTAAAATGCACAAATAATAGCTTTGGCTATTTGATTCATTAATATGCAATCCCGTACAGTTATTATAATTGTACAAATGGCTGAAATAAGCCAACTACCGAGTCGGAGGTGGCTGCGTTATCTGATAGCTCGTGATCTTAATAAATCACACATTTGTAGCCGACAATTTCCGCACGTCCATCATAGACTCTGCCTTAAAATATGAGTGAAGAATGAAGAATGGCCAAGGCACGGGACGAATCTTGCATACCTCAATGGTAAGAGCATTGGCGTACTAAGCCAAAGGTCCCGGGTTCGATTCTCGTGTCCAGGTGTCATTTTTCAATTTTCAGAATATGATATTTAGATGGAGTAATCCTCACTAAAATGCATAAATAATAGCTTTGGCTAGTTGATTGATTATCAACGTAAATACAAAATTTGGTCAAAATAAATTGAGATTTGTTTAGATCAATATTTTAGTTTACCTGTAAATAGAATGGAAACCTTTTAATATAAATTAATCATCTAAAGGCTAAAAAAACTAGTGGGATGTTGATTTTACATTATATTCATAAACATGATAATTGGATATTTGAAATTGAAAGTCTTGGCTTGAATATTTTGCAAAGCACAGATACAATATAAATCATTACATCCCTAATACCGTACAAGTGAATTATTTGATTTATTATTTCAAATTAAGTCGAGCTCTATTGATAATTCTTGAAGGTTTTTCAATAAATAACATTATTACAATAATTTGTATTTAAATTATTTTTTGTTTTTCGCTTTTAAAATCTACCTTTAATTGCAGAATAGTACAAATTTTAATAAGTATAGTTCAAATTATTTGTTAGCACTTTCACCATGAGAGAATCAAATTTATTTAGATTGATTATTTGGGATTTTTCTAAGAAAGATTTATATTTATTACAGTGTTGTCCAAAATAAAAACCAAGAAGAAACAAGCTAGATAAAAATTGAGATTAAAAAAAAGTTATTTTTAAATGTGTGCCTGCGGCTAATACACTAAAAAAAATACTATCTCTAAGGTTAAATTTTATTTTACTGCCACTTTTTTTATAATTTACACAATTTTAGCTAGGAGGGACAAATTTTATTGCAAATAATTATTTCCTACAATGTTTGCACCGTATGCCCATAAATGAACTGTAGTGTACTGATAAATATCAGCCGAAATTACTTTCTTTTAACAACTACTTTTCATATATTGTGTTCATATTTCAACCAGTTTTTTTAAGAAAACAATTATTTTGTCTATACTAACCAAAAAACTATGAGAACAATTCATACTCATTGTGGTCGCTTCATAAGTTGAAGGCTGGTTTAATTCTCGCACAACAAGCGACCAATATTTGGTAATATATTCTAAACTACCCAATGCCTGCGTTTATAAACAAAGCTGAGGAACTGAAAGATAATTTTAAAAAGCCTCGACCAAAAAATTAGTACGCTCTAGTAAGTTCGTGATTCCCCCCACCGCCCCCTCACACAACGGGCTGTGGGCTGGTTAATGCTCAACTTTTGCCTTGTCAGCCTGTGTTATATTACACAACCAAAGACTCATAACATGATGAACATTACTTTTTTAGAGGGGGTGTTTCAAAAATCTCTATATTTAGTTCTCCAATAGACTCACTACAATTTTTTTACACGTGTGAATTTCATCATTTTTGTTTGTTTTGTTTTTTTATCATCCTCTTTATCGTACTGATATGAATATATTTACTCTAACCAGCTCTTCCATAACTAACCCCACGGTAAGATATCAATAACACTTTTCTTAGGTGTACAATTTAAAAAAAATTAGTTGTGAGGTCACAATTAGCTATAAAATATTCTACACGAAAAAACTATTATCGGTAGATATTTACATTAAAAACAAATACAGTTCTCTTAATGGCTTTTAAAAATTATTCCGGGGAAAATATGGAGTAAGGGGGATTGGAGAAGAAAAAATAAGGGCTGGAGAAATGGTGGTAGTAAAAAGCTTAAAGTTCAGGGTTAAGTTATAGGAAAACTATGAAGAAATTTGAAATTTGAAAATGTTAGAGAGAAAAAATTTCGACACTCGTTGCTTTAACCTCGGACAATCGGGACTAGTTTTACGAATTAGAATAGTTCAATAAGTATAGCAGTGACATTTTATATGACGACTCGTTTGTTCGCCAGGGGCTCTGCCCCAAACCCCAACTGAGTTTTCTTTCCAAGTGTATGTAAGCTAATGCAATTCCAGAGCCGTCTTTTGATAGGTCTTACTTACCGTTTAGCCACAAGAGACCTCCAAAAAAGGTCCACACAGACTTTAAAGTTGCTCCGCTATTTTGATTTTTTTTTCGGGGACTATACATTAACATTTTAAACTTTTTGGAATTTTCCCGTAGGTTACAGGCTAGAAGCTACAAGTTTGCCAAATTTCAAGTTTCTAGCTCATCTGGAAGTGGGTAAACGTTAATGTGAGTCAGTCACGTGGCTTTATAGTATATAGATTGCGGACGCGTAACTCTGTCCACGAATCACTCTTCAAACGAAGTAATTAATCATTTGTCTATTTATATTCATTTTAGAAAATGTTGATTATTTACTCTAATGGATACCTAAAATAGATTATTAAACTCAATATTAAATCTGCAATAATTTTTAATCTTCTAAGAATTAAGTTGTAAGTCTCTCTCTTTTTTTATAATCTTATTTTATGTGTTTATAGGGCACTTTCTGAGAGGCTTTATTATATTCGCACATGATTTATAAACTAACATAAGTCCAGAACAAACACAACACCCAGCCCCTCTGCCGTTAATTCATAAATGTGAAATGGGAAACCCACATTTCACCAATAATTCTTTTTTTTAAATCAGCCATGCCATGAATCAAGCCCGGGACCCTCAGTTGGCATGGCTGATTTTTTTTATCATTGGAGAAATGTAGGTTTTCACTTTCACATTTATGGATTGACAGCAGAGGGGCTGAGTGTTGTGTTTTGTGTGTGTGTGTGTGTGTGTGTGTACACGTACGTGTACGTGTACGTGTACGTGTGTGTATGTGTATATATATATATATCACATCTCTTCGCTTTTCAATCCACCACTTTTTTTATATATAAATAAACTCGTTTTCTTAGAGTTAAACATAAAAGTGTATTTTTCGCAAGTCTTTGCGGCGTTCAATTAAAGCCCTAAAGCAATGTGTTGTGTGTGCTACTTCCCTCGAAAAAGTAATTCTACCACGATGAGGTATGGAGGGAGGTCTTCAATATGAAGTAAAAAAATAATAAAAAAATTCTCCCGCTTTACTCCCTTACGGGCGTTAAGGAAAATCAAAGGGCGTTTGAGGATGCTAGATAAATGGAGATCGATTTCAATGGCCTGCAGTGGTTTCTCAAGGTCTTGTGTACAGTTGTGTTCAAAATAACAAGACAATCAGGTACGTGACTAAGATATATCAAAGTTTAGAAAGTATATTTTGTTCATTAGACATTGAAGGGTTGTGTGTTTCTATAGTGGAATCGGGATATGAAAGTAATTTTAGAAAATACACCAAAGATACTTGTAATATTGACAGTATTATATAATATGTGAACAAAATCGGTAATTGTATATGGGGGTCTGTCCAGAAAAATATAAGGCATTTCTATAAGAGCTGGAAGGCTAATATTTTGCAAAAATGTTGAGGGATTGCCCCAAATTATCAGACAAATCTAAAAATGGATATTTTCAAAATGGGGTTCTAGTAAATGTGGAGCTAATAGTTAGGGGGGGAAAAAATTTGATGTGCCAAATTCAAATATTAAATATTTCACTATGAAAGGTAGTATGGGGAAGATATGAGTGGCCCTATGAAAAAATTGGGCATTGAATACTATTCTATCTAATGGCGCGTATTTATTGGTGCATCGCAATTAAGTTTGAAAGCAGTTCTGCTGCAAAGTGGAAATAAATATAATAGATTATTTCCTCATATATATGCAGCTGGCTTGAAATAAATGTATGCAAGTATTTCGAAGATCCTGATTACAGTATAGTACCAAAACTACTCTTGGGATGTCTATATTGATCTTAATATATATATTTAGCACCGCGTCTTACTACCCGTTCGGGTTATACGCTTTAAGTACTAATTACGCTAATGAATTAGGAATTGGGAAGGTTGAATTAGAGGAAGTGAACCCGCATTTGCGTGGAGGGAGAGCGGAAAACCATGTAGAAAAAAAACCAACCCCAGTTCACCCGACCGAGACTCGAACCTCGATCTCCCCGTCCACAGCAGTCGAGCTCAGCACGACTAGCGCGTAGGTCAACTACGCCACTGAGGCGGGTTACTAGACTAGTAGTGATCTTAAGGTTGTTGGCATATTTACAGATCTGCAGGGAGGTTTCTTAAATTATTGTTGGTTTCTTTGTTTGTGGGACACTCTTGCAACAGAAAAAAGAAGTGAAACCCAAAGAAGTAATGAAAAATATGTTCCAATGGTTGGACAAAAAAATGTTCTTCCACCCTTACATAAAAAGCTTGGTTTAATGAAGAATAACGTTAAGACTTTAGTAAAATAGGCTAGTTTGCAAACAGTTTAACAGTATAACAGATGTTCTTTAAATTGAAAAATGACACCTTGACAAGGGAATCGAACCCGGGAATTTCCTGGATTCTCGTGTCCAGTTGTCATTTTTCCATTTAAGGAACATGATATTTAGATGCGGCTATAACAATAATAATTAACAAATATAATAGCTTAACCCATCATAATATAACATATGCTAAACTGAAAAAAAGGGGGGGAATTTTCTTTGGGCCTCAATTAAGGACACTTTTTGAAAAATGATGTATTTGAAACGAAGCTACAGTAGCTCCATGGCTTCTTTGGTGCTGACTGACAGCTCACAGCTGACATCAGACGGCTTTGAAAAGTCAACAGACCAAATTAGTTATCCCTACGCCGAACCATATGATCTGCGAAAAACATGTGTATAGCAGCTGTCACTTCTGACAGTCGAAATGTAGGTATATACCTAAATGTTGACTGTCAGAAGTCAGCTGTGACCTGTCAGTCAGCACCAAAAAAGCCACGGGGCTACTGTACAAGATACTGAGCTAACAGCTTGACTTTTGTTTTGAAGCAGATTTTCATGGATTCCTTGCAAACAAGAAAGAAGATTATTTAAATCTCTGGCATAAATTTTACTACAATGCTATAAAGATATGGTAAGCTGAATGTCTTTGAGAATTAATTGTGTACATTCATAATAATTTGCGATCTGTGAGGGATGAGCAAAGGGGAAGGCTTTCATAAATATATATTCACTATGGAAATGTGCCATCAAGTTCACTGGATATCTCTATGATAGGAGATTATTGCTCATTTCTTAAGCGGGAATGCAAGATTGGCAAAACAATATCTATGGAAATATATTTTTTTAAGTATATGATGTAAATATTAACTTTTATAATAACGATATTGATAAAAACTGTTGTATTTTAATATGAAAAATGTTAATGGGGAAGATTATATATTGTATAAATATGTTATCATTATGTATTGTATTGTATGGTACTAAGAATTGGTATTCATTAAAAATGAATGGTATGTAACTCTGCACGGACTTTCTCACTCTATTGTTTAAGAACTGAGATGGTTACTTAAACTCGTAATATATGTGAAACGAAATGATATACACTAGCAAACCCAAGCATAAATTTCACTATACTTACGTAAAACCTTTTTGAGTTCCATTTTAAATTTTATAAATTTATTTTTAAAGGATTAATTTAGTATTTTGTATGATTGGGCCAGTAAAATTATCTATATTGGGTCCACAAGGGTCAACACTTCACATCGTTTTAAAATTTAGACTTACGGTTGAAATTTTAAAATTTTAGTAGGTGATGCACATTTTCAGGTCATGGCGTTGCTATTAAATTCCTTATTTATAAATTTTGAACAATAAAAAATGTAAATATTGACTATTGAGTCCAAAATGAAGATAGATAATTGTTGTACAAACATTTCTCCTAAGAGGTTTAAGGAAAAATAACATAAACTTTTTGAGAGACTTATATTTAGTTACTCTATGGCATTGGAGAATTATTGCTTTAAAACTTTAGTATTTCTTTACAACTAAAGTTCACAGAACTGTATTAATAATTATATTGCCAATATCTCAGAAACTATTGATTTTATAAAAATGTATTTCAAATAAAAGTTTTTAAATTATTTTTAACATTACTACAGTTTTTGCAATAATAAGTTATTTAGTATCTCAAATAGTTGCGGAGAAACGGAAATTTCCGCTTCCGCAAAGTAACCTAAAAGTCATTTTCATGAGAAAATGAAAATAGCTATTTTATTTATAATCTTAATCAACGTCTAGATACGAATTTTAATCAAAATCATTAGAGCCGATTTTGAGAAAATATATTTATTCGCTTTTCGCTTTTTATTAAACTACTATTAATTCTGGGGTTAAATAGACACACAAACAGACGTGATTGCAAAAACCACTTTTTATGGTTCGGGGTTTATGAGACGTCGACATTCATCAACATTTCGGGTTATATTTATTTTACGGTCGCAATACTTTACCTTTAATGTTGGAAAAGCTTATATATATATATAATATATATGCGTATAGCTTGAAAGTTATTGGTTTCATAAATATATGTTTCAAATAAAAAATGTGTAATATAAATAGATCTACATATTTGCAATGATATGTAATATCATATCTCAAATAGTTTCGGATATATGATTTTTTTAAAACGAGAATTTACACATCATGCCGAAAGCCTTAGTCATTTTTCCGAAATATTGAAAGTAGCCATTATGTTTTAAATATTTATAAATGTTAGAAATGAAATTTAATTAAAGCTAATTTAGAGAAAATCAACTTTTCCTCTTTTCGGCCTTAACTAAACAACCCTTAATTTTAGGGTTAGATATCCAATTCCAAAAAACCTTTGGGGTAACCCTATTAAAACTCTAGATACCAAGTTTTAGCCCGGTCGGTAAAATAGTTTAGTCTTAACCAGAGGTACAGCTATACAGACAGACGGAAAATCAAAAATAACTGTTTCGGATTTTCAAGATTTATCAATATCTCGAGATAGATTTTTTTTACTATCACAATACTTTCTATACCTAGAAGATAGCGAGAAAGTAAAAAAGTATATATTTTATTTTGAACGGGACACACAAAAATTGGTTGCCTTTTTTGGAGTCGGCCCATAAATTTCCCTTTAGATCGCCCACTTATGTCCTAGAAAGATTACAAAAAAAACTTTTTTATAGTAATAATCGGCTAACATTGCGGGTCCGATTTTCATAGGAAGAACCACTTAGAAAATTTACACATATTTTTTGAGGTCAACGTTAGTTCCATTTTACTATACTATAAATATTATTATAAAGGGATTCATCATATATAAAAACGTGACAGTTGCAGATCACATGACTTGAGGTATGAATATAATAAAATAGTTTTAGTAAGTCTTATAATTGTTAAATACGGGTCTTCCTGCCGGAATCTAAATTAAAGTTTTTTAGTCACCTAAACATAATTATATTTTGGTTGAGAAATCCCACGTTTTAATTAATTTCGTATCACCACAAAGGGGAGAGCCGATAAAACTGTTCTATCTTCTCATTCCCCTTGAGTCCTTTCCCTCTTTGTTGTGATTGATCATCCGGTGTCGGGGATTTTACCGCCGGTAATCAGATTACGATCTTAATCATTTTTTTTTACAAACCAGTCCCCCAAAAAATAAAAATAAAATGACCGAACCCCTTCCCACGCAGAATGGCTCGCCAATGTAATAAGGTGGACCCCCTTTCTCGGTTGTTTCGAGTCTGAGCACGCGTGTTCGAGGTGAATCCATCATTCTAGGGTGGCGCGCGGTATTTCTGCGCGGAGACAGAAGTTACAAACATAACCTACTCTCTTGTATTTTTTTTTGTGGTAGTTTATAACCGACCGGGAGCATTCTTCTTCGGGGAGGAGTAAATACGTCTAACCGGGGGCATATCTCCGTGGCTGAGAAGTCGACCGCGTGTATGGTGGTCCGTAGTTTGACCTCAGTTAGGGACAAAAATAATGTTTTATTGACCGAACGTATACGAGATTCTGTTACAACTTGGCCATTTGTCATTTCGTCTGTCCATTCGGTTATTTTCTACGTGATAACTGTCAAATTATTAGACCAAATCTAACAAAATTTAGTAGATACATTGTTTTAAATTAGGACGAACGGTGTGTTTACATAATTTTACAATCTACTTATCCGTTTATATATATGGCGGCCGCTCTAAAGGTTTTTCGTTTAATTGTTCATATCATATTATAATAATATATAATTCTAAATATTCGACCAAGTACCAGATGGAAATTTTATTTTAGGTTTTGACATAACATATTTCTAGAGATTTTATATCTTAAATCGTGCGAACAACCGTTATTCTCTATGAATATAATGTTCCATTGAATATAGTATTTTGTTTTCTGTCTAACTTGATCCACTAAGGATTATTATTATTATTATCACCACGTCTTACTGCCCACTCGGGTTATACGCACTCCCGCTAATCTGTAATGGTAGGGTGATTGTGAGATTAAATGGAGGACCTACAGCTTAACGTGGAATCCGAACCACGGTGGAGGACTGGCATTCCCCACATTCACAAGTTGTGATTAATACACGTCTTGTCATAGGTGAAGGAAGGGTTTGGTAATCAGATAAATCTGTACCGGGACCGAGGTTTGAACCCCGGACGCCAGCACAGATCCACCAAGGAGAATATCAACTTCAAATCCAAGGAGAAATCACAGGAGATATTTCAACTTAGATCCAAAGAGAAATGTTCAGTGTGTAGTAGAGAAAGAACTTGATAATATAATTCTTACAATAATGTAATTAACATTTTATAAATTAAGAGAGCTAGTTATACTGTTCACAGAACTACTTATTAACAACATTAAAAATCTAAATACTTTTCAAATTTTCATTCTCTTGGCACTCATCGCAATCACCTCTGCATATAACAATTCAACATTTAAATAGGGTCCGGGGTTCAATCCCCGGTCCCGGTACAAATTTATCTGATTGCCAAACCCTTCCTTCACCTCTGACAAGACGTGTATTAATCACAACTTTTGAATGTGGGGAATGCCAGGCCTCCATCGTGGTTTGGATTCCACGTTAAACTGTAGGTCCTCCATTTCATCTCACAATCACCCTACCATTACACATTAGCGTAAGTGCGTATAGCCCGAACGGGTATTAAGACGCGCCGCCTATAATAATAATAATAATAATATGTATATAGCTAGATTGTGAGTTAGATATTTTTTGTAGTTAATGATAACTCGTACAGAAGCAACAAATTATAGTATGTTGCTATCCATTGTCATCTATTTAGGTCCCTATTCATATTAAATTCGATAGACCTTGCCGGTTGAAAGGCTTTTTTTTAAGATCACGTCTGGCTTGGGAACCTATTATATACACATCTATGAAGCGGTAATGTGAACTATATCAAAAATTAGTTCGAGCTACGCCCCTCGTTGTAGTAACCCTACTTCAGTAAACTAGCTCGCTTCAGAAAACTCGTAAACCTATCGGCAAGTTATTTTTTTTAATGTGATAAACAATCGTTGATGTTTCTTTTAAAATTATCTAGCTTGTTTCTAAATTGTCTTTAACATCTTTTGTCTTAAACGTATCAATTAATAATGCAGAACACAATAATTTAAAATCATATTCGAACATAGGCGTGAGCATGTAAAATATTTAGGAATATTGGGAGTCAACTATTCTCCTAGTATATGAATAACAAGCAGTTCACGTCAAATGGGGGATTGACTGACGTCCGAAACTAAACTATTATTTATATATAAACAGGCTGTATTTATAGACCAGACTCAGAGGTCCACAAATCTCCCAGTATAAGAATAACAATCAGTTGAGGTTGAATATGGGATTGGTTAACATCTGAATCTCGTTTAAATACGTGGACCTTAAAGCCGAACATTTGAAGCACGTCACCTTTTCGGTGGCCGCATGGTTCAAGGTCTCGGGTTAGACTATACTGCCGATGACAGGGAGATTAGCATCCAAGTGCCGGTTCTGTCTACTGAGGGGGATGTTTTCCTAAATGGTTTTCCACCATCTCCCTCTACGCGAATGCGGGTAAACTTCCTTTAAAATAAAGCTTCCTCAACCCTAACTCACTATTGTAATTAATCCATAAGTATAATTATAACCGGAACAGGTAGTAAGATGCGGTGCTAGAAAAAAAATGTTAAGCACATTTGAATGACAACAGCTTTTCCCCCGCTGCCTTAAATCAATAATCAGGGAAGAACTGTTGTCATTCGATTGAGCTCTAGAGCTGTTTCACATGAGGCAACTATCCCCGTCAACTATCGCCCTGGACAGAAAATTCACTGTCCACCTAACCAGATTACACGAAAAAATAGGTCATACGCGTATGCACTAATTACTCTAGTTAAATATCGAACGCACATCACCCAGCGCTCGGGTGCCAATTCATCACTCTGTAAGATGACGTATACCTTTCACCGATGATACAATTTTTGACCATGATGGAAATCGAACTCGGGACCTTTTTGCTCAGTGGAAGACACGGTACCGACTGAGCTAAGGCATCGAACAATATTTAATTCACTTACACATTACGTATTAGAATGTTCTTTGATCAGAATTAATGGCACTTTCAAGCCTTAATATAAAAATCTAGTCTAGGTGTTTAGTAATAATAATATTATTATTATTTTTATATTATTATTATTATTATTGTAAAACAATATGGAAATATTCTTAAAAAAGGGGTTGAGAGCTATGGGTGAATCACTCTATATTACTTAATATTAACCTAAATTACTAGTGAAGTCTGTAATAATTATAAATATTTATTAAAGAAGAAAGCTACAAAAAAAATAGTGTTAATAATGTTAATAATAATTCTTTTTCACAATATTTTCTTACCGAGTGTATTATTTTTCGTCCTGCTTTGTTTCTTCAAAGCCCGAAATATCCTTATGATGTATTCTCAAGCCGCCTTCTTTACTATCCTATTTGTATAATCATCCGCCGATAAATTCCAAATTGCCGGTCGCTGATCTACTTCGAATATAAAATCATCGATTTGATAATATCCAGTCAAAAACAAACTGACGATAGATAACCTTCTATACCACGAATAAAATTCAACAGGTGATTGGAGGTTGTCACCACTTTGGGTACCGGCCACCGATTGCAGCGTTGAATGTATAGTATACATACATTCAACGATTGTAGCCTTGTGTGAGTGATAGTTAATAAAGGCCTGATTACCCAAGCAGTTGCTGGGTGGCAGATACAGTAGTCCCATGGCTTCTTTAGTGCTGACTGACAGCTCACACCTGACTTATGACAGTCAACATTTAGGTATATACCTAAATGTTGACTGTCAGAAGTGACAACTGCTGAACACATGTTTTTGCAGATCATATGGTTCAGAGTAGGGATTCATAATTTGGTCTGGTAACATTTCAAAGCCCTCATCTGTCAGCTGTGAGCTGGCAGTCAGCACCAAAGGAGTCATGGGTCTACTGTAGTTGTCCTGGTGGGCACCCACTCTACAAATGGCCAATAATGTGCAATTTATGAGCGACCGTTGACGTGTTGAGCAACTCAGTTTTTTCGTGTGAAACCCCCAATCTAACTCTTATGTTATTCAACAGAGCGATAGTTGACAGGTGATAATTTCCTCGTGTCAAATGGTTCTTATAATTTAGACCCCAAGCTATCCTCGGCCACTTAGAAGAGTCAAAGTGATTAAACAAAACTTAAAATGCCACTTTAAGTTAGCTATAAACTGGGAACGCCCTTATTGAAAACCACACAATCATATTCAAGCCAACACAATGCGTTATTCATTAGCAGAGAAGATACTCCTCATTATTATGGAAAATACCTACCTTACTAGTAATTAGTGCCACGCTCATCAAAATAATTTGATATCTGTAACATTCGTAACCTCTGGCTATAACAATTTAAACCTGACAGTTGGTAATAATTTTAAAAATAACAATATTATGACCTTTGAAGAAACTCGCGCGTAACATGTCTCCTACCGTTTGATATGATGTTGGTTTTGGTACTTGGAGCAACCTGATGTTAATGTGGCACATAAAAGAGTGTTATTAAGGGGAACACCCAGTTGAACGTTGAATAGATTTGCATACGTTCAGAAATCACACGTTATTTAAGCAATGGTTTGTTAATTTAAACGACTTTTCGCACCTAAGTGAAGACTAAGGTTATATCGACATGTTCCCATCGAAAAGTATCGAATAAACAAAGTTGTACGGAAAAGTTAACATTAACTTATTTTATTATTATTATTAGCACTGCGTCTTACTACCCGTTCGGGTTATACGCACTTACGCTAATGTGTAAATGGTAGGGTGAATGTGAGATGAAATGAAGGACCTACAGTTTAACGTGGAATCCGAACCACGGGGGAGACCTGGCATTCCTCAAATTCACAAGAGGTCTTGTCAGAGGTGAAGGAAGGGTTTGGTAATCAGAAAAATCTTTGCCGGGACCGAGGATTGAACCCCGGCCGCCAGCATAGAAGTCTGACACCTTACCCCTAGACCACCAGGTCACCAACTTATTTTCAACGACGCTTAGTGTGAAATATCGTACTTTAAGACTAAGGAAAATGAATAGAAATGTAGGCCTATATCTAGCCTTGCTTAAATAAAGTAATTTTTAAAAAAGGTGTTGTATTTGGCATACAAGCCAAGTCGGTAACGTGCCTGTCTACTGAACTAAGGGTTTAATGCCGTAGCGGGACGGGCGTCCTTATCTGTATGTATGTAAAGTCATAATCAACATACTCTACATACATACATACATACATACATACATACATACATACATACATACATACATACATACATACATACATACATACATACAGGATAGCAGGTCGCCCATTTACGGCACTAAGTGTTGATATCTTGTAGGCCTAACTATTAACACTTTCCAAGTATACTTATAGATAATAAATACCCTAGTGAGTATCTCTTTGTTATTAATTTATTAATACCACTTCTTACTAACTGTTCAGGTTATCCGCTTATGTACTAATCACGCTTATGGGATAAGGAAGGCTTTATTTAGTGGAAACATACCAGCATTCTCATGGTAGTAGAATGAAAAACTGTTTTGGTTAAACCCCCCTGAGTACACCCAACCGAGATTAGAACCTCGATCTCCCTGTCATCAGCAGTCTAGTCTACTGCAAGAGTAGCGTGTTAGATCACGCGGCCACCGAAGTGGGTTACCTCATAGTTGTAAGCTAAAATAAAATACATCAAATCTTTTTATTTGTCTTTATTTTATTACGTTTTTTCTTCACTTTTCTTGCATGTATGATGTATGAATAATACTCAACCCAAAGGTTTGCTGGATCCTCCACAGTCCCACCCACTGTCAGCTGTCAGCCTAGACATCACTGAGGAGGTGTACTAGGGAATTAAGGAGTGAGGTAGTTTCCCATTGCTTTCCTCTCTGAGCCAGAAGGTACTATTGCACATCAGTTTGCCAAGCCACCAAATGACCCTACAAGATACACTTTCACTCCATTTATCACAGGGACTGGTTGTATATTTAAAGTTATTAGCAGTAATCTTCATAATATCGTTCATATCAACCCATCCCTACAATTTAACAGGTGACTGGGTGGCCTAAGGTTATGGTGTCGGACTTCTGTGCTGGGGTACGGGGTTCAATCCTCGGTCCCGGCACAGATTTATCTGATTTCCAAACTCCTTCCTTCCCCTCTGACAAGACTTGTATTAATCACAACTTGTGGATGTGTGGAATGCCAGGCCTTACCCGTGGTTCGGATCCTACGTTAAACTGTAGGTCCTCCATTTCATCTCACAATCACCCTACCATTACACATTAGCGTAAGTGCGTACAGACCGAACGGGTAGTAAGACGTGGTTCTAATAATACAATATAACATAACTCTCGTCAATAAATGTTTATAAGCATACAAATCACATAAATCTTTTTATGGAATTATTAGTCATTTGTCAGAGCCATAGGTGAAACTGAGACAGAGCAATAGTTTTGTTATTATTGTTTTGTTTTTTTTACTATTTTTCATAAAAGGTTAGTGAAACTGTTACGATAAATTAACACCTTAAACCATTAAACTGTGCCCTCTTGCGCCTCTTAATGGTTCCATGGGAGACCAACCTTGTTTGGAGCACCCCTGAGATTATAACGAATCATTTGATACCACGTTCATCAAACTCAGTTGATTAGTTTAGGCAAAAATGCGGTAACAAACAAACCTAACCAAGTTACCCCTCCACCTACTTCCATAGTTGGGTAAAAATAGACTTGCACATCGACAAATGAGCTCGAACGCAGTAAAGGTTATTTTACAAGTTCTGGTGCAGTGTTCTCCGCCTTTACGAGCCATCTGGATCAAGGGTTTTGTTGGGATTGAATGGAACCGTTACATCGCTACACGACTCTTTTATCCGGAGATCGCTGTCGATATTTTTGACAGCTTCATGACAACCGGTACGCCCTATAATGGGCGTGATGGACAGGTGGGTAGTGGCACTAAATGAAATTTGATTCGGTTTTGGGTGGAAGATGGGAATAAAGCGCATTGTTTGGTAATCTGTCTTCGGTTGTTGTTGTTTAATCTTGGATGGAAGGGAAGAGGGTGAGGCCAGTTTTTTTTATAACATTCATATGCCAAACTGGATCATTCCATTCATGTCGAGGTAAGTGTCGTCTTGTACTTAGTAAAGCGCCGAACTTGAGAAATACTAAAGCTTGATTTACAAGTTCGCATAAAATAGAAAGCAGAATCATCTTGAGTGAAGTAGCAACTGTATGTTGACCCATGATGCATTGCAGCGCTAGCTTAAAACAGCTGATTATCAACATATTTTATTTTCTAGTGGACAAACCTAAATTTTAGATTATTGTCCCGACGGATGTTTACAAATTTTAACGCTGTGTCGTGGCCTAACAATACTTCGATGCCCACGTTTTATATTAATGGGTTATTTCAAATCTCCTTGCAACGGCCAACGAAGCTCTCTGCTGGTTTCTGGCTGTAGAGCGCATGCGTTGGGTCAAATGCACATGCGTACTTATCTGAGATGGTTGGTTATGAGATTTGATTGGTTCTCGTGTGCCGAACATCTCTGACAGAGCGGACAAAGAAGAGATGAGTTGAAGTTCCGCATAACAGCTCACTTCGATAAAGCTGAAATCTTGTTTGTCTTAGAGCTCGTCAACATGAACATGTTTCTGTTCTGCGCTAGTTTTTTTGGTTAACATGTGAAGCCACAGTAAGTCTGCCAATGAATCTGGCCTTAATTAAATCAATTATTGCTTCAGTGGATAAATTTAGGTTAATTTTCTACCCCTAGTAATCTCTACATTTCTTGAATATCCATCCAGGGCATCCTGGAAATTTATAACTTTTTCCCTTGATTTAAAAATTAGTTATTATTAATATTGCTAGCACTGCGTCTGACTACCTGTTCGGTTTATACGCACTTACGCTAATTTGTAATGGTGGGGTGATTGTAAGATGTCAGATATGAAGGAAGGGTTTGGTAATCAGATAAATCTGTGCTGGGACCGAGGATTGAATCCCGGGCCCCAGCACAGAAGTTCGACACCTTACCCCTAGACCACCAGGTCACGCGAGTAGTTATCAAAATCCACTATGCCCTAGACAAATATCAAACAACCTGTTTTGAATACGTTCGTGGCCGGTGTTTGAATTTAAACCTAACGTATACAGTCATATCGATTATTGATTGACCCGTACATTGAGTTAATATCAACCAATCATCAGAAATACTAACTCTGATTGGTTCGGATGACATGACAAGTAAAGTCTATAGATGGTCTCAAATTCAGGGTCCTCCGCACAAAAAAGGTTCAAGCCCGAAATCATTAATTTATACTCAAGAACTGTAATTATTCCTAAGAAAATTAAATAAAACCTAGGCATATCTCCTACTGAAGCCATAATTTATTGATTTTGGTAAAAATATGTAGTTCTGTTATAAAAACTGCAAAAAAAATCTCTTAATTTTTTGTTCCCTTTCATCCAAGGGTTTTTCAATTAAAGCTCTTAACCCTAATTTTTAAATTATAGAAATTCGGTAATTCTATTAATCTAGATATAATATATTTTACCATTTTAATTTTAAGCCATAAAACAAAAATTCTTACCTTTGATTTTCTAATAACCACTATTGATGGTTGCATGGTCTAACACGATCACAATAGATTAGACTGTTGATACCGGGGAGATCGAGGTTCGAATCTCGATCGGGTGTATTGAGAGTGATTTTTCCTAAATGGTTTCCCGCACCACTTTCACACAAATGCGGGTATAATACCTCTAAAAGGCTTCCTTCCTCATCCCTATCCCATTGAGTAATTAATAAATGCGTTTAATCTGAACAAGTAGAAAGACGTGGCGATTAAAAAAAAGTACGCCACCATATAATTTGATCCTCTGTGCTTTCGTCCGAAGGTAGAATTCTTTTGGAAGTTTTGAGACTTATTATTATCAAAATGATTTTATGTTTGACTGCTTACTTTTCCACACAAAACAATTAAACCTTGAAAACATTTATTAGCTTATACTAATAATAATTATTATTATTACTAACACCGCGTCTTACTACCCGTTCGGGTTATACGCACTTATGCTAATGTGTAGTGGTAGGGTGAGTGCGAGATGAAATGAAGGACCTACAGTTTAACGTGAAATCCGAACCACGGTGGAGGCCTGGCACTTCCCACATTCACAAGATGTCTTGTCAGAGGTGAAGGAAGGGTTTGGTAATCAGATAAATCTGTGCCGGGACCGAGGATTGAACCCCGGCCGCCAGAGCTTATAATTAATCGCGAAGGTGATCAAACCAAAAAATACGCAATTTTCATCTTGTGTAGTTTTTACAACGATGAAAATGACAGGGCTCGAATTCTGATATTACGTACTAAGATTTTTTCCCCCTCCTTAGCTAGTTTACCACTCACCCTCAACAGAAAATCGTGTACATTTATTCTACATTCTACCCACTTCATTCTTACTCCACTGGAGTAGATATGCGGATAGCTCCGGTGGGCCATAATGGACAATTTTTTAAACAAACATTTTTTAAAGTATGACTAAAAATTTGTTAATTTTTACCCTAAAGCTTAAACTACTCTCTAATAACGACGTTTTTTCTTCGCCAAGGCTGAAAAGGAGTAATTTCGAAGAGAGAATTCAAGTATCCGCGTAAAATTCCTCAGTTTATCGGAGGAAAAGATAATTTCTTAAACAGATCTTCAAGTCAAGTAATCCAGTTAATATTACCAGAAAAGTGAGGGAATTAGAGAGTCTGGTGTGAAGATTTAAAACGGCTTGAAATTTTTGAGCAATCACTTGAACTCTTTTATAGATTACTTGCACGTTTGTACCATTATCCGCAACGATGGTTGCACGGTATAAGAAGTGGCTCTCTCAATAATCTCGGTTCGTAAATTTTCTGATAGTATGAGCAGTTAATAAAATGTACCCACTTCGGTAGTCTAAGGTGGTGACTCTCTCATCAGATTATTCCGCCGATGACTGGTAGATAGGGGTTCAAATCCCAATCGGGGGAAATGAGGTTTGTTTATCATAAATGGTTTGTCCACGAAAATGAGGTTACTTTTATATTGGTGTAATAAATGTGTACAGCCCGAATAAGTAATAAGACTAGAGGCAATAAAAATAAATGGTACGGACCTTCTCGCAACTTTACCTAAAATTGGAGATATTTACTCAAAAATCGTAAAATCTGTGAAACGAAATAATATATATTTTAAGCACCACTTATCTGTTCAGGTTGTACGCTAAGAAACATTGTTACAGAAACATTCTACAAAGATCATAAATTTAAATAATATACACTGTTACAGAAACTTGTTGAGAAAAAAACCTACATCTTTGTTCACCATAACAATCAACTCGTCATTTACCAGACTTCTATTGGCAAATATATTTTATAAAAAATTGATCAGAATCTATTAATTTTATAAAAATATGTTTCATATAGCTGTATTTTATTTTTAGTGTTAGTACAAATTTAGGACGTTATTTTGTATCTCAAATGCTTGTAGAAATACGATCATAAATGGATGTATACCCTTATATAAAGTACCCTCAATGTCATTTTCATGGTAAATTGACAGTTGTCATTTTGTAGGTAATGCTAAGCTGTGTATAGTGACCAAATATAATCAAAATCGATTGGACTGATTTCGATCAAATAAATTTTTCTTTCGCTTTTGGCTCTAAAGTAAACTAGACTAAATAATTTTAGGGTTGGATATATAATTATGAAAATTTTAAGTACCAAATTTTAACCCGGTCAGTAAAATGGTTTCGTTTCTAAGCCGAGATATAGACAGACAGACAGACAGACAGACAGACAGCATCGCGAAAACCACATTTTCCTTTTCAGGAGGTTATGAAACTTCGACATTTATCAAAATCTCGAGTTTGATTTTTTTTTTTTTACCATCACAATATTTATTTCTCCAAACCAGTGGTTCTTAACCTTTTTTTATTACTTGTGGCCCCCTAAATATCCTAAAATAATTTCGCAGCCCCTTAGTTTTTATTAACATATCAATCATTAAGATGTATTTTAAAATAACGTAAAACTAATAACTTAGCTAAGTGTATCTAATAGGACCTCTCTCTGCTGTTGAAACACTTTCCCCTAATTGGTCTAGTATGGTTTCAATTGTATTGAGTTAGTTAATGCTATTTACACTCAGGAGTCGATTTGGAGTCGATTTCGCTGCTTAGTTTTAATGTTTACCACTTTGGAAAATCTCGTATCACATAAATAAGTAGAAACAAAGGGCAGAAAATTTTGAATGGCGATGGTAAACATTTGGGTATTATTTTTTGGTACTATTCGTGATTTATTAACCGTGCTTCCCTCCCCCCGGCTACCCCAGAAAATCTAGAGTCTACTCTACTTACATACTTACGATCATCGAGCTTTTTCTTCCAAAACGTAAAATTTAAGATAATTTACTTAAGTAATAAGCAAATAATATCTCTAGTTAATTTTACGAGGCCCCTAAAAAAACCTTTTGCATCCCTCCCCCTCCCCCGGTTAAGAATCGCTGCTCTAAATCGTCAAGAGAACGTAAAAGCTCAACTAACCGTGTATAAGGCTACTGTCCCCTTAAAGTGTTTACACAGAAGAAATCCCTGGATATCTTGTTTGTATGCCAGTAAGAACTCGACGAGTTTTAGAGAAGCTCTCTCTCTCGTCTATTGAATCACGAAGACAAGTGAGCAAAATTAATTAACTTTAATGAGAATAGATTGGTTTAGTCGAAGATAGAATGTTTATTGGTGAGTGGGAAGCGGATTGAACGTGAGGGGGTGGATTCACGATTAGTAGTCACGTGTTTGCTTTGTTCTGAATGGGAAATCTTTCTTCAATCGGATTCTCGAGTCTTTGTTAAGTCAATTCAAACAGATTTTGCTTTCTGAAATAACCCCACTTAAAACCATTTCGAGATGGTTAAATGATGATTAATGGGTTTGACGATCAATGGTTGTTTGTAAAAGAGAGCTTTACAAATAACCCCGATTGAAAATAAGAATATTTTTCCTAGTATCGCATCGGGGTACATAATAATAACGAATAATTCATTTCAGTCATATCTAGTTTCTTCGCCAGTTACGTTGGGGTGCGGGTTTGAATCTCGTCCCAGTATAATATGTTCTTTTCTTAAACTATTCACAAATTTGTGGATATTTTCATTCTAAAATTCTACCTTACTCATCCTCGCCCGATAAGGCTGGCATTTGGACTTTGAGCAAAGAGTGTGTATTTTAGTAATTTTACTAAAAACTATAAAATAATGTTTAATAATTTCTAAATGTATCATAAATTTCTTGTGTTGAGTAAATACATTTCACGTAAAAATTGCTGTTCACCACTTAACTAAATGACTAGAGTGTTAGTTTTTCTTAAAGCGTCCGTTTCCTTCCTCTCCTCAAAATAAGTCTATCTTTGTCGAGGTTAGACACGTAAGCCAAAGTAGATAACTTTTTATTTACTTTTTTTTTAACGTCTCGCAACATCTTGTAATTAAACCCCCTAGCTTTGCGTGTTTGTAACAAAAGACAGGCATGTGGAACCTTTTATAAAGAAGAAAAATAAAAGCTAGAGTAAAATCTACCCCAGAACGTCGCATTTGGGTAGGTGGGGATGTGGGGATTATGGCGTGTGAGGGAGGGGGGGGGGGAAGTTTGTTAAAAGGAATCGGATCTCTGATGGATAGGGTTTCTTGTTTCTTAAGTAAGTACATCTACTTTGGTAATTGATATTTTTTGACAAGAAGTTTCTTGACAATCTATTACTGTTCTTTTTGTAAATATTCGGTATAAAATATATAAGATAAACCATGTGTACAAGAACAAACCCTCAACAATGGTTGTTTTTAATGGGCTACATAAGATACTCGACAAGTATAAATGTGTGTAAATATGTATATACATATTCATGTTAAAAATCTTCGTTGTTAAATAGCTATATTTAATTTACGATAATCTGTGGATGTGTCTAGACATTATTATGAAGGAGTTTCTGATATCATATAAAAAAAAAGGTAGCGGAGGTCTCTCTAAAAAGGTATTGAGCTGTAGATTTCTACAATAATTACAAATCATCTGAACCATCATCGAGATTAACTGCAAACCTTGTTATTTGGGCAAGTTAGTAAGTTGAGCCATCACGTTCCGCCAAAGGGCGTAAATGAAATAATATACATTTTTACAGAAACATAATGAGGAAAAAATTAGCATCTCTGTTCTCCAAAGAGCATAACCTATCATCTACCGATTTCCGAGAATTCAATTTTTTTTTTTAATATTTGCCAATAGCTTGGAAATTATTAGTTTTATAAAGCGTGTTTCAATTACAAGCTTTTTAATTTTAATAGTTGGCAACTAAAACTAATAATAATAAGTTATTTCGTATATCAAATAGTTGTGGAGTTATTATAAAAAATTGGAAATTTTCACTGATGTTAAAGTATCCTCAAAGTCATTTTTAAGGGAAATTAGAATAACCAGTTTGTTTGTCAAATTAGAGCCTTGATATGAATTTTGATTTAAAAAAATTGTTGGAGTGGAATTTGA
This sequence comes from Timema shepardi, assembly GCA_902151425.1. Classification (NCBI taxonomy): domain Eukaryota; kingdom Metazoa; phylum Arthropoda; class Insecta; order Phasmatodea; family Timematidae; genus Timema; species Timema shepardi. The sequence continues at coordinate 192,512 of CABFVX010000398.1, forward strand.
GAAAATTGATTTTTTTTTCTTTTGCCCTTGATTTTATGGATGGATATCTAAATACATAAAGATCTCGTAGGAACTTTATTAAAACCATATACACCAAGTTTTAGTCCGATCGGTGAAATATTTTCGGCTCTAGGCCAAGATAAAGACATCGTAAAAACCATTATTTCGGGTTCATTGGGTCATGAAACCACAATATACATCAAAATCTCGAATACTCTTTTTTGCACTCACAATACTTTCTTTACTCAAGGGGTCGGGAGAAAGTAAATATCAACTTCAAATCCAAGGAGAAATTCAATTCTAGATCCAAAGAGAAATCTTAATACTTTACTACTGTCCACAGAACTACAAGTTTATTAATTTATGAATCTCACAATCTTAGGTTTGAATCATTACAACTGAATATTAATCCTCTGGGCCACAAAATAAAACGACACGTCAGGCAACTTAACTTCCTTTCTATCGCGTGGGGATTTGTTTCAAACCTTTAATTAGTAAGTGATATTCTCACAACATTCTCTGGTAAGGTTTGTTTATTTAGTCACTGGTTTGGTTCGAGGGAAATAGAAAGTATAATTATTTAGATTTCAAACAATAACTAATGTCTTGTTATTTCAAGTGAGTAATGGTAGTAGTTTCCTACTAATCTCTGAACGTCTATCAAGGCGAATATCCAAGGAAACTTTATCCACCTGGTTGGGATTTTTATCTTTTACAGATTGCATCGAACAAAACCTTGTGCATATGGCTGCAATGAGTTGCTATCACACGAGTTGTTTACCTCTAAAGAGACAGTTGAATTGCAAACCCAAATCTTTACGAATTTTAGCCCGGGTTGTTGACCTAACCTAACCTAACCTATTCTAACAAACCTTCAAATTTTTCCATAACTATTGAACGACAAAAACTGAGTAAGTTTGGATATTACGAGGGATGTTGACATGAAACGATTATAGTTTCTATTTAAAATTTAAGCCAGCTTGTTAGAAATTAAACTGATAATTAGGTGGACGCAACTCATCTCTCTCTCTCTCTCTCTCTCAAGTGAGTGGGCCGCAATTCCTACGTGTCTCTCAAATATCCAGGTCGCAACTCGTACAGGATTTCAAGAGTAGATTTTATTTATAATCTCGAATACAAACTCAAATCTTCAAATCTTTAAAAAAATATATAAAATTTTAGTTTAAGGGTAACCAAATAAAATTGAATCATTAAACAGCTGTTTAAGTTGGAGTAGAAGGGGACGCGAAAAAAGATGTTTATGCAGTTTTTATACTAAAACGTTTTTTGGGTCAAAATAAGTAAAATATTGCTTCACTAGAAACATAAAAGGGTTTTATTTTATCCACACAGTGACCTTAATTCTTGAATATCTGTCGAGGGTGCCCTGGTATTTAATGACAACTTGTTCTCTTCCTTTAAAATGTTTCTCATCTAATGACGCTATGCTCATGACAGATACTTATCATCCGTTGTTATCACCAAGTGTAGAAAATTAAACTTTATGTTTGTACTGGAGCTATATTTTATTATTTTGACTAAAAAAAAGTTGTTCGATGAAAACTGTAAAAACACTGGCCTTGGTTCATGTTTCCTTTCCACCTCACCTCAAGACTTGGTGCAACTGACAAATGCCAACTTGTTTGTCATAAAAAACAAAGATAATACTCTTTTATTCGCGATTTGTCCTCTTATTTTTTTATGTGAATTTGATTCTCTCCCAACTACAGAAGATTATATAATTTGTTTCATCAATTACGTTAAAATTTGTAACTTTATAGTTGAATTCGAGATACTTTTTCGAGATTTTTACGAATTTCGAATCTCTCGATTACCGACGGAATCGAATATTCCAGCGTCATATCGTTAAAATACACATTTTCTTTATACACTAAAGATTTACATCAGTTTATGCGCTGGAAGATTTACGCGAGTACAATAAAAATTATTATTTTTTGGAAAGAGTATTTATGTAACCTCACATAGGTGGAAATTTGGCGTTAACTTGGTCTGGTTTGACGGTGAGGTCGGAATTTCAATCTCGGTCATATGTATTGAAGGTGTTTTTGGTTTCTAAATAGTTAGCCAATCTGCCTCCATTATTATTAATGAAACAATAAAGTTTGGATTTAATTTACTCTCAATTCTACTGTGTCAATCCTAATACCGTTAGTTTAAATCTGTACACTGTCTGAATGAGGGGTTGGATCAATGGTGTACAGTCCAATTTTCACGTGAAGGTTCTTTTCTGACAGAAAGAAAAGTTACTAAACTTTTACATATAAACACGTCAAGTCATGTGATCTACAGCAGTATTTTTGATAGATATTATTAATACTTATAAAATAACACAAATAAAATAGTAAAATGTTATCAATGTTGGTCACAAAAGGAATTTGTTTATATTTTCTAAAAGACCCTTCTTATTAAAATTAGCCTGTACGTGTGTTTGTTATATTTCACGCCATTTTATTTTCTTTTTTTTTTGTCAAGTTCTCTCTCTTTTGTAAAGGAGTCTCAAACTCATATTTTTTATCCACATTTATTTTCTCATGTTGCTTTAATTTATTCTAACCCCCTTTTCACCGAATATATAAATCACTTTTCTGTCTTTATTTCTAGTTTCCTTTCGATACATATTTTTTACACGAGTAATTGGAAGGTTCGAAGGTCTTAGTATCATAACAAGTTTATGAGTGTTTGTATTAAAAGAATAACTTAACTTATGGCATATTTTGAATTATTTATACTTATTGTTTTTTAAACGCTAAATAATTATAGGTCTACAATAGCTTATATATACTTATAAAAATAAAGCATAGTTCAAAATCTCCTATTTTAAATATTCATTCCTCTGTATACATATTTATTCCTCTAGAATTTTAAACATAAAAATTAGACTAGCTTTTGGTAAATCTGTTAGTTTAGAAATATTTTCGGGATACCCGCATATTTATATTAATAGATTAGGCACGTGTAAGATAAAATGTATATGAAGTGTGCCTGCATTTTCATGGATAAAGGGTGAAAAAACCTTTTATTAATTGCAGCTATGATTCACATCTGCTTCCTCGTCACAGGTGAACCAGTATTATGTTTCTAGTCATCACATTGATACAATTTAATAAAATAGGTTTTTATATTTTGTATACAACAAACTATCCAGACCATAGAGAAATTAACTATACTCCTAAATTCTAGCGTCCTTAAAGTCAACATTTAAAATTCTATTTTACAAAACATCTGAACCACTATATATATATATATATATATATATATA
>CABFVX010000398.1:198830-292798 GCA_902151425.1 Timema shepardi
AACCTAGCAATAAGATGCAAAATAAAAATCTCATTGGTCGCCACCACAGCCCTCACCCTCCACTTCCATTACTCTAAAAAATATATATATTACCTCCCCCCCCCTTTAAATTCGCGTTTGATCCCTACCACATTAGTGTAAGCTATGTTAATCTCTACAATGGTCAGTAAAACGCGGGGGGAGGGGGATACTATATTTAAGCTACGACTTACGTGTAACAACCATGTTTTATTAAATATGGGAAATATAGATGAGAATTATAAACGTGAAGATATGCAGACTTGTTATGGTTTCTAAAAGTTGAGCAATCTGGTGATTTTCGTAGTAACTTTTTTTTTTTAATGAACCTTGCATTAATGGCCTTTCGGGGGTGTTCGCTTATTTACGCCAATAGGGTAGTGATAATAATTAAAGAAGGCTAATCCGAAATATACTAATATTTATTTAGAGGGATATAAAACTATTCAAGAAACACACCCGACCGGGATTTTGGGCCACGACAAGGGTGACACTTTAGACCAAGGGTCAACAACCTTTTGATATCGTAGGCCACGTGGGGTTGAAAATAAAATTGTAGAGGGAGGGGTTGAATGAAATATCGAGAAAAAATGTTATAATCATATTAAATATCATATAGTGATTATTCACCCGCTTCGGTGGCCACACGGTCTAAGGCATCACTCTCTCAATAATCTAGAATGTCAATGACAGGAAGATCGAGGTTCTAATCTCGGCCGGGTATACCGACTGAGGTTTTTCGATTCTTTAACCACGAAAATTTGGGTAGACCTCCTTTAAATATGGTATATTTTTTATGAAAATAATTGCTTGTTTACTTAATTTTTATTGGGTCTGATAAAACTAGCGGCAGAGTCGAAAATGCCTGCGTTCTTTAATAGCTTGTGAACTTAATTAATCACTCATGTTTTGCTGACGATTTACACACGTCCATCACAGACTATGCCTTAAAATACGACTGGGTATAGGATGTCTCCCGGAGAGCTCAGTGGTTTGGAGAAATGGTGTACTATATCAAAAGTCTCTGGTTCGATTCTTGTTTTCAGGTGTCATTTTTCAATTTAAAAAATATTATTATTAGATGTGGCTTCTACCGTACCTAACAAATATAATAGCTTGGCTATTTTAATTAATAAACTTATCTACTTGCAGTATAATTTACTATGGCCAAAAAGGTGTTTTGTCGTAAAAACTGCAAAAAATACGGAGCTAGCTCATTTACCTTTCCTATTTTAGTTTTACAATCTTCTCCTTTTTCTTAAGTCAACAACCCGAAGGTTGGTTTGATGTGTTTTTCTATCCATTTGGAGCTGGAGATATGCTCTTCAATTGGTTAGTGCTACCTGCACCGTCTGGTAGAAATCCCATATAATGGGGTAGATCAGGAAGTGTGGTGGTTCCCCGTTCGCTTCCGCACTGAGTTTTTACTAGCGAGAGCGAAAGGACCTACCAATTTTTGCTGGGAAAGATAATTTTTACATACCTTCCATTGTTCTTTTTCGCGTCACAATCTACATAAGACCGATGGATTTACTTCCTCTTCTAAGGAAGTTGTGCTACGGATTTTTACCACTCGGTTCGAGAAAAATTTGTCGACCTCGGCAGGGTTTGAAACGCGAATATTAGGTCCTGACGTGAGTGATTTACCCGGATATCATTGAGTTTGTCGGTTGTACAGTAGTAACAAACATTTCAGTCACAAAGTAAAAGCATTAACATATTCACACAAATAGCAAACAAATGGTAGCCGAGTTCATGCCATTGGTTTTATCGTGTGTTCCCCCCTCGCCCCCCTTCGTCTCTCTCTCTAACAGTTTTCAACCAGCGTTGTTAAATTGTTTAGAAGCTGCTTTGGCATAGAATAAAAATTAACTAGTGGTTGGGTACCGGTATTTCCAATGAATACACTTTTTTCTCTCTTTGTATTGGGATTCTGTCAGAGTACATTAAAGTGTATCCTGGGGTAGCTTTTCCCATAGGTCTTATTTTTTATTCGGTTTTCATATCGACACACATTTTGAATAATTCATTCTGCTTGGGCTTTAGTGACATTAAACGTATTATATCATCATTTAATTTTACTACAGTATGATTTAAGTAGGAAGCCCACTATTTGAAAACTTGAAAACTCGAAAACTCGTGTTGCCACAATGGCGGGAATAAAAATATCTTAAAATTGTATTTATACTCTTTGTCTGTTTAATTGATAACGTAAAGAGAACATATTCACTTATCCATGAGAAGATCTTATTGGAAGATTCTGATACATTTTTAATTAATAAATAAAATAAGACTTTTTCTGCAGTGGCAATTTTGAGAGAGTCTTTCAATCAATGTTGGCGCCTCAAAGAGGGTTTGCTATAAAAATGGGGGTTTAGTTAAGTTTGACAAGCTGGCTCTGAGTCGATGGACTGTCATTTATTCAGATTGAGGGTGTATTCTTTATCTTCGTTTGAGGTAGTTAGATTCATTAGATTATATATTATATATGTAGCACGTTGGTATTACATAATTCGCAGCCCAATTTGTCGAAAGATTAGACAGAACTAATGTACCACTGCCCAGGGAAAGCCCGAATATACTAATCGTAGATCCTTTCCTTGGAGACTTTATCTATATCCCGATGAGATGAGGTTATGATGATAGTGAGTATGAGGGTGTGGTACACTTAACCTAATTCAAACCTAACTAACAAAACCCTTATGACCTTTGTGGTAAATCCGTTTTCAGAAAAAAATACCCAATGTACCAGCCGGGAATCGAGCCCGGGACCTCTAGCCTCGAAGCCAGGTGCACTGACCACTACACCACGGGAGGTGTCTATCTAATTTAATAATTGTGATTAGCTCAAATGTATTATTACTAATAATATAATCAATTTCAATTAAATGAAACATAACAATCAACACCTATGTCCCATTTGTCATTTTTTATTCTCTCGAATTCTAAATGATTGAGATCCACCATGGGGATTAAATGGTCTCTAAGTTATTGTGGGGGCGGCCCGCAGGCCGAATTTGGCCCTCGCAGTATTTTGGAGGAAAATTAAAGGGAAACTCTCTGGGGCAGATTTGTAACAGCTAATGATTCAATAAAAATATGTATTTAAAATGTCATGATTGCATTTTAGTATGTATTTATTTGATTAATAAGAAATCTGTATGGATGTGTATTTATAATACTAAGTGATTTTCGAAAGTGTTTATGCATGCATATTTCATAATACATTTTTGGGAGATTAATACACTTTTTTGGCAGTAAAATGTGTAAGATTCTACCAACAACAACAAAAAGTAATATATCAGCATTGAAAGGGATTGATAAGTGCTATTTGTAGGCCTATATGAAGTTGATGGGGCTATTAAATATATCTTCGTGGCAAATCGATTCAGAATTGGCCCTGGTTATAAAACATGTTCGACCATCCTGGTAAAGGGTTTACTCTCTCATTACTGAAGTCTGAACTGCCGATGATGGGAATATCCGAGTTTGAATCCGAGTCGGGTCTACTGAAGATATTTTTACCCCTAAATTGTTTTACACTCTACCTCCTCGCAAGGGTTGGTACACTTCTTCTAAATTCAATCTTACTCATCCTTAAACATTAGCATAATTAATACATCGGTTGGTGACCTAGCGGTTTAAGGGTAAGGTGTCAAGACTTCTGTGTTGGCAGTCCGGGGTTCAATCCTCGGTCCCGTTACAGATTTTTCTTTTTGGTTAACCCTTCCTTCCCCTCTGACAAGACGTGTATTAATCACAACTTATGAATGTGTGAAATGCCAGGCCTCCACCGTGGTTCGGATCCCACGTTAAACTGTAGGCCCTCCATTTCATCTAACAATCACCCTACCATTACACATTAAGGTAATAGCGTGTAACCCGAACGGGTAGTAAGACGCTTGTGATCTTAATCAAATAAATCCTACATTTGTAGCCGACGATTTCCTCACGTCCATCATAGACTCTGCCTTAAAATATGAGTGAAGAATGTTCTTGGGAACGGGACGATTCCTAGATAGCTCAGTGGTTAGAGCATTGGCGTACTAAGCCAAAGGTCCCGGGTTTGATTCCCGTGTCCAGGTGTCATTTTTCAATTTTTCAGTATATAACCCTTAGCGTTGATCCGGGAGCAGGTATTTCTCTAGTTCCTCTGCCATCACAGCTCATCATGTCACTAGCGACACTCTTGGTCAGTTCTGAGGTTGATCCCCAGGAAAGTCAAACTACTCGCATTTTCTTGGAAGGGGAGAGGAAAATCATTTAGGAAAACAACTTTTAGTAGGTCCAAGCGGGATTGCAACCCCGATACCCACGTCATCAGCAGACCAGGCTGACGCCTTAGACCATTCAGTCACTGAAGCGTTTTGTTTTGAATTGTTCATCACACAGCTAAAGGTGGAAGTGTAGGAAACGCGAGTTAATTGCAAGTGTTTTCGCAATTTTTCTAGCAAAATATTTTTGTCAGAAATAAATAAAATGTTTTTCCATTAAAAACATAGTTTAATTCTCTTTACGCGGTGATATCAACAGTAATTGTTGAGTATATGTCATGAGCAAAGTGGAATTAAATGAGAAACTTTTTAAATGGAGAGAAAAAGGTATAATTAAATTCGAAGACACCCTTGACAGATATTCAACAACTGTTAATAGCACCGTGCGAAGAAAATCTAACTATATGTTTCTACTGGGGAAATATTTTATTTATTTTGGCAATAAAAAATTGTTTGATATTAAATCTTTAAAAAAAACCACTCACCTTTCTCGTGATCCCTACTCTCCCATCGGAGCTTAAATGTTCACCCTCCACCCGAAATTAAATCAGGAATACACTAATTCTTTTGAAAAATAGCTCATGGGTTGAAAAATGTTCGCGTTCATAGCGCTGATTGCCATCAATTAAGCAGAAATCGAGATTTTTTAAAAAATTTATCGCAAGACTGGTTCCAGGAATAGCTATGGTAATTAATGTCTGTTTAGAATCAGGTTTTTTTTCTGGTACAACACTTGTGAATTATTGGAATTTGCATACGGTATCCAGCTTTATGAATGTAGTATGCCGCTGTAAATGAATTTCATGCTTTGCATGGTAGGTTACGCGTGATTATAAGAACGCCAACACACTTTGTTTTCCAAACAAATATGGAAAACTTTATGCAACTTTTACAATATATTTAAATTAAGACTACATATAACTTTTAAAAATGATGTAGTAACGCATGTGTGAGGAATAAAAGAGTTGACTATGTTACATCAAAAACTTGTGTAGGATTCATTTAAGGATATGAAATACAAATAATCATTTTATTTTACAAAAAACTTTTATTATAATATATGGATGAGGATATACACTAGTGAATTAACTATTTATATATAAAAAACGTTATTGGAAATGCACTTCTAGTTTGTTCAATTTAAAAACAAAATATCTAACTTTTCCTCAAAATAATCTCGAGAAAATTCTTTTTTTTTATTCTATATAAATGTTCCTTTCCTAATATATATTTTTACTAACGTTATTGGTTTAAATCTGTGCTCACTGTTATTTTGTGACAGTGTACCTTAAAATAATAAATTAGAAGAAAATAAATGTTTTACCTTTTAAATCTCTCTTATTGTTTTTCAAAATGTTAAGGGAATGTTTTTTAAAATAATGTCTCAATATCTTCTTTTTAAACATTGGAACATCGCAAATATTATTTGAAAAAGTTCTTATCTACTCAATTTTTAATCACGATTTGATTTATTTAAACTCATTCAGTCATTTTAAATTTAAAACAAGGAGATAAAAAGGTTAATTAATAAATTATATGGTCAATATCAATAAAGATATATACAGCTATATATATACCTATTTTGGTGGAAGGGTGGTTTAGGGCGTCATTCTTGCAATATACTGAACTGTTGATGATGGGGAGATAGGGGCTTGAATCCCGGTCATGTGTGCTGAAGGTGTTTCTCCTAAGTGATTTTCAACTCTCCTTCCACGTAAATGAGGGAACACTTCCTCCAAATCCACTCATACTTAGAACATTAGAGCAATTACTTAATATGGGTACAACGAATGTAAGTAATACATGGTGACAAAAAATACATATATTATCTGTATGAAATATATCTTAGTACACTTAATATTTATCGGCTAATTTGTTCAAAATAAAAGTACTTGTATTCATTATTTAAAATCAAAAGGAATAATGGCAATTAAAGACATAGTATTGGTAAGAAGTGGCTAAATGTTGTAGACGAATATGTGAAAAATAAAATCATTAAGTGTTTTAAAAATAAAAGAGTATGGATGACTAGGTGTATGGATGTTGTTGAAGCGAAGGGAGTATGCAAGGATAGGGAAGTGTGGAGAAAGTTAGTGAGGATGGATTAGTTACAAAGTTGTTTATTAAGTTATATGTATAGTTTCTCTCCTACCCCGTAAGAAAACTGTTTGCTTAGGTATGTTTGTATTTACTTCTATATGACCCGCCTCGGTGGCGTAGTTGGCTAACGCGCTTGTCGTGTTGAGCTCGACTGCTTAGGACGGGGAGATCGAGGTTCGAATCTCGGTCGGGTGAACTGGGGGTGGTTTTTCCTAAATGGTTTTCCACTCTCCCTCCACGCAAATGCGGGTTCACTTCCTCTAATTTAACCTTCCCAATTCCTAATCCATTAGAGTAATTAGTACTTAAAGCGTATAACCCGAACGGGTAATGAGACTCGGTGCTAAATATAAATATAAATAACTATTAACTCACTACTGGCCAATGTGACCAATTTGAATACGTAAATGTATACATAATAAACGTTTTTAAAATGCCAAACACCGATTGAGTTATTCAAAATTGCAATTTTTTTTTTTAAATTTAGCACCCAATTTTAACTACCCCAATCTGCTATCGACAATTAAGGTCAAATTTAGAGGAAGTATACCCACATTTGAATGGAAGGAGAGTGGGGAAACATTGAGTGGGGGGGGGACACCTCAGTAGACCCTACCGCAATTCGAAACCCAATAACCCCGTCATCGACAGGCCAGTCTATCACGACCATTTGGCCACTGCAGCGAATAGAAACAGTGTTTCAAACTTCGTTTTAAACACACATTTATAATCTATAGACCTATAATTATATGTCCATTGCCAGAGAGAAGAAGGGGAGTGCGGGAGGGGAGGGTGGATATTTGGTCCAAACGGCAAAATATGTTTTAGCGCATTTTCTCATGTTCAATTCGCTCTCTTGTTCCAATCAGGGCTTGCCATTGATTTTTTTTTTTAATGCTTCCCCGGTGGCTACTTGCCTTGTATGTAGATTACTAGGACTAGTACAAATACGAGTTTGTTTACCAAATAACCATAATATTGATAAAACGTTTGGGTATCAAACGATGTATTTATAGATTTCCTAAAATGTAAGTACATTCTGATCTTCATGGGAAGCCCGTTATTTGAAAGCTGGAAATTTATGTTGCCACAATGGCGGAAGTCAAGATATTACAAGTGTATTTACATTCTTAGTTCGTTTAATTTATAACTTAAAGGCAAATATTCTACAGTAATCAAAAATTAGTTATTGTTACAAGCTTTTGATAGCTATTTAGATGAACTTTAAAATTAATAAATCAAATAAGACATATTTATAGAATGCCAAATTTTAGGGACTTTAAATCAATGTTGGTAATTAAAAGTCAGCATAATATAAAAAAAACAGGGTTATATGTGAGCAAGGAATGAACACATTGATATATGAAAAATTCTGACTATATTATAAATGGTTTTGGTGTTTTGAACACTATCTTCTCTTTTTTTTGGCACCCGTCTATCCCTTTCTTCAACCCCAACACACAAACACACACACTCACTCATGGGTATTCCATCTGTCACATAATGGTGACGTACATAAAATATCATACGAGGAGATACATTTTTTTTAGAAACTAACCTATTTTTTGGAAGGAGTCAACGTTGATAACATTTTACAATGTTTGTATATTTTTTTTATCGGTAATGATATTACCTATAACAAAGTGACAGCTGCAGGTCATATTACTTAACGTAAGAATGAATACAAGTACTTTAAATACATTCTAACCCACTGGGGTGACCTATTGGTCTTAACCCTAGAAGGGAGCAGTACAAGTGGTTGACAGAAAAGTGGTCGACAAAAACTTGCAATATTGAGGGGGTCAAGTCGTCGACAAAATATAAATAAACATTTAAAATGCTGTGTTGTAAAAGTGGTCGACACGAGTAGGTACAACCGGTCGACACACCCAAGTATAGGAGGTTCAAGTGGTCGACAGAAAAGCGGTTGACACGAAAGGACCAGGTAGACAAACGTTATAATGGCTCCAGTCAAGAGTCAGTTTCACGAGTTTCAAATATATCACGTCATAAATCTTGTTCTAATCGTGAAGTAAATTCAATAATTTTATGTTGGCTATGGTAATAGTAATTAATAAGGCCTGCAAAGTCTGAAATTAATATATTTTACATGAGGTTTAAAAAAAAAATTATAACTCTTGAAACATTTAAAATAAAATATCAAAAATTTGTCTAGCTCAAAACTCTCTTCTTTTGATTTTACTTGAGTATATTATTTGAAAGAAATTATAAGAATATCTCATATTTATTTCAAAATAAGTACTGATCATTTGCACCTCCCATTTATGTTTGGTGGCGTTTTTATGTTGCAGAGTGAGAAACATGATTTACACTTTGTCCAGGCCTGAAGAGTACAGCATTTTAAGACAGTTGTAGGGTTGAAAACTGAATAGTTGTGTCAGCTCACCCCATACACATAAAAACTAATATCATTGGCTATAAGTACAAGATTTAGTCAATTTTACATTCATATGTGAATAAATGTACTTCGTTGGTTTATTCAATAGTGAATTTATTTGCAATTTCCAAGAATATGTTGAGTATTTGAAAATATTATTTTTATGTGAAATTCAATCCTTTATGATAACGTAATATACATTCGGTCGAACAACAATGGTGGTCGGTCAGTCGGTCTATTAGAGTTATACTCTCATTACACTTTGTCACCGCTAATAATCAGGTTTGGGTTCCAATCTTGGCTGAATTTCCCGTCATGAGTCAAACACTTTATCACAGTCAGTAGCGCGTGTGACAGATTAGCTTGGGGTCTCTGTCTCCAGTCTCGGCTTGATCGAAGATATATTGTTGGCGAATTGTTGGATGGGGGACTAAATGTTGAGTTTTTCATAGTATTAGGCTAGTATGAAGTCGTCTGATGATATAATCGGGGTGTTCGGGGGGGAAAAAATCACGTAGAACACCCAATAATAATAACAAAAAATCTGGAGTTGATTTTATCAAGTAATTATTTTATAGTTCCAGGCGAATACCGTTGAAAGGTAGAACTGTGGACTTTATTAAAATCTGTTAAATATTTTCGGATAATCTCTAAGATCTCGCCTAGGCAGCACTTCAGAGGTTATTTTCTATGTATTTTTCCACCATGTATTACTACTATCCGTTCGGTTTATCCGAATATATACACTGATGAGGTAGAAATGAGGCAGGTGGAATTTAGAGGGCATGCACTAGCATTTACAAAGAGGTACAGTCAAAAACTTTTAGGAAAAAACAGAAACAACCTCCCCGTTACACTAGACTGAGGTTCAAACCCCGATCGAGCCTTAGCCAGAGATTCTGCCTACTGTCTTAAACATTCGTCCACCAACGTAGATAGCACTGCAGTAAATGATGTCGGGATCACGCTCAACTTAATGTTCTCGTAAATTAACGTTAACTTAAATTAAAAAGTGTGATCAGGATTCACGTAACATAAGGTCAAAACCCTAGCAACACACAAGCAACGAATTTGAACTTTTGAAAACATAGTACATAATTTTATTATATTTCAAATATTAATAATAATTTATTTTCCATTTATAGTTCCGTTGTTGAGCAATTGGTTCGCAATGTATTAACTTGTCGGTTACTTGGTCCCTTCTTAACTGGATCCATCATGACGTTTTCTGCCTGTCTCTTTCGTGTCGACCGCTTTTCTGTCGAACACTTGAACCTCCCATAGGCCTAATTGGGTTTGTCGACCGGTTGTATCTACTCGTGTCAACCACTTGTACCTTTTAGCATTTTAAAGGCTTGTCGACGACTTTTTTGTCGACCAGTTTGCATGGTGCCAACCTGGAATACTAATATAGGTAAAAATATATATACGTGTAGTGACCGAACAATTATTATTATTATTATTATTATTATTATTAGCACCGCGTCTTACTACCCGTTCGGGTTATACGCACTTACGTTAATGTGTAATGAGTAGGGTGATTGTGAGATGAAATGTAGGACCTACAATTTAACGTGGGATCCGAACCACGGTGGAGGCCTGGCATTCCCCACATTCACAAGTTGTGATTAACCAGAACAATTAATTCACCCAAAGGTCAGTCAACAATTATTATTACCTGTCGGGACGGATGGCTGCATCGTGGTCATTACTTTACGTTACGTTACGTTACGCTACGTTACGTTATTTACACTTATGAGCCAAATTTACTTACCGATAATATAAATAAATTTTCGGGGAGCACCATAAGTAACTTAGACTTTTAAAAATTGTTTCAATATAAATATTTTAATTTCTTTATTTTTTTCCGCTAATAAATAGATAGTTCCAATCATTACAAAACATTTAAATATACCAACGTTTATTTGTATCTACACAAGTTTTTTTAAGACCTTGATTCTTTTGGTTTTGTAGTTTGATGTATTTAATTGTGTGTTTGATAAGTTGATTTTTATATAATAAAAAACAAAAATAATACAAATCAACTCTTAACTAATAAAAAAAATTATTAGTAGTAGAATTAAATTTTAGGTAAAGATGACTAATGTGTCAATTTAGCATGAAAAAACATGTGTGTATATATATATATATATATTAAATATTTATATAATAAAAAACAAAAATAATACAAATCAACTCTTGACTAATAAAAAAAATTATTAGCATCTAAAAAGTTTTAAACATATTAAAAAAATATTAAAAAGTCTTCTTTTGAGTCAAATTACTTTCAAAATGTGAAATGACAAGATGATCCAAACATGTATATATTAATTGTCTTGTGTTGAATTAGAAATAAAACAAAATTATTTATAAATGAAGATTTTTATAAAGAAATGAAAAAAGTAAATGTAAAAATAGAATTCATGCCTTAACGTATTGAGCGTCTACTCAGTTTCCTCTCTCAAACAACTTGGAACACTCAGCTACACACATTTTAACTCTAACCTGATGAAGCCGGTGTCCCATCGAAGCATGTAGAAGCTCAATACGTTGCTGGGATTGCAGCAATCAAAGGAACAAGGGACTAAAGTTAAGGAATTAATTCAATTTTTACATTAACTTTTTTCTTTTCTCTATAAAAATCTTTATTTATAAATAATTTTGTTTCATCCCCAATTCAACACAAAACAGTTACTATATACATGTTACCCGCCTCGGTGGCGTAGTTGGCTAACGCGCTAGTCGTGTTGAGCTTGAATGCTGAGGACGGGGCGATCGAGTTTCAAATCTCGGTCGGGTGAACTGGGGGTGGCTTTTTCCTAAATGGTTTTCCACTATCCTTCCACGCAAATGCGGGTTCACTTCCTCTAATTCAACCTTCCCAATTCCTTTTCCATTAGCGTAATTAGTACTTAAAGCGTATAACCCTAACTTGTAGTAAGACGCGGTGCTAAATATTATTATTATTATTATATACATGTTTATATCATCTCGTCATATCACTGTTTGAAAGTAATTTGACTAAAAAAGTTCACAGTTAAAAAAATATGTTTAAACCTTTTAGATGTTTGTTAAAACTTAATTATTGTATTATATATGTCATCATAAGATATTATAACTTGTAATTATTATTACTAAACTTTATCATTAATTCAAATCATAATACCTATATTATTGTTATAATCCATCATATATATCCATGTTTTTCCATGTTAAATTGACTCAGTTGTTAACTTTACCAAAAATTGAATTGTACTACTAATAATCTAAATCGTTCTTTATTAACTTCTAAAATGTTTTTCAAAAATAATAAGAAAATATTAAGAAATAAATTAATATCTGTTATTACGTTAGATTTACGTATCGATATTTATATAATAACGATTGTATTTTAGAGTTAAAACGTCATTCTCGTGTTGGACTGGCCTGTTGATGACTGGGATATAGAGGTTATAATCCCTGTGGGGTCTACTGAGGTTGGTTTTCCCTAAATGGTTTCCCACTTTCTTTCCATGCAAATAATGGCAGATTACCTCTAAAATTATTCTTTTACTTTCCTTACTCCATAAAAGTAATTATCATAAATGAGTATTGCCTGAACATGTAGTAAGACGTGGTTGTATAAAAAAAACTATTAAAACTTATCCCGATTTTACTGTCATCAAGTGAAAAATGGACAAAACCGCGCTTTGGCGCGACCTCCGATTTGAATGTAATCATGTAGTTAATTTTCAGGTAAATCGGCTGTGAGATGGGTTCTTAAATTTAGGTCTTACTCTAAAAATACTTTTCCTCTGGAATTATATCTGTTAAAGCAGAACAAGATGCTAGTCAAATACGTTCTAGGTTATATCCGGCTGAGTTAAAGATTTAATCCCTGAGAAAACAGACTAGAATTGACTCTATAAAAAAAAATGACTGTATGACAAGAATAGTACAGACGGGTAAAATGACGCAAGGAGGAAAAAAATGTCAATCTTAGAGCCCCTTTCTCCTTTTTTCAGAGTTTATAATCAGAGAGGACTGTGAAGTAATCTCGGCTAAATGCAATACCTTTTAATAAATAATTAATCCATTTTTTCCCCCCCGGATTACTTGTGCCCTTGTTGATTTCACTTCGACTCTGCAGAATCACTTCAATTATTCTTCGCCTACAGATCCTTAGCAGTAAATTCTCTCCTACGTCAAAATAACTTTGAAATACATATTTGTTACTATTTACGATACCGCGCCGCTCAACTAGTGTACTAATAATATATATATTTTCATTATTTCTTTCGTTCTCTCTTTCTCATTGTATTTATTATATTTTTATGTTCCTCTTTTGATTCATGGCATGCCCATTACTAACTCACTCAATACCTCTTTTTTTTTCTCCGAATCTCAATCAAAGTTTCTCTAATGTATTCCGGATATTCGTGATGTGAAACAAACTGAAAATGTCAAGTTAATGTCATTGTTCGAGAAAATCCATAAAACTCCACATTTTTTATGAGTAGAAAAACGAATGTCATACTTTTTTTTTTCCAGCCAAAAGATCTTTGTGTGGTGGTTTCATCTGGTTCGTGTTGGCTCTACAAAGAAATAGGGTGACTTGTATTAATACAGATTTTACCTTTGATTTGTTGTCCAAGCCCACGTCCATATTACGTTTAAAAAGAGATTTGTCCAATTAAAAGTAATAGTATACTTATGAATTTACTTTCCAATTAAAAATCTACCAATACTAGTGATTGTTGCAGCGATGGATGCGGATTGGGATTATTGCAATAAAATGTATTCTTAGCTTTTATTGGGAAAATATATATTTAATAATTGTCTCGCTCGACTTTCTATTTAAAGGATGACTTGTCAAAGGCTTTCAACTTTTCATAAATATTTAGATTTCAGTATTTAATTTGAATCAAAACGTATATTTAGCCCTGCACGCCCCGATGAGAACCGTAAAGTGACTCATCTTACAGCTCTCTATCTATTCGTTGCACCAAACCACTCAAAGGAGAATCGAGTTATTATTTTTAGCCAAAGAGAACTTATTTTATTTACCGATGTACAACTATACATAAATCATGGTTTTCATAGTGATGTGACCAAAGAATGATTATACAGATTATCCACTGCCTACACAGAAGGAAAAGATTGGAAATTCGCTAGAAAAATTGGGTTTTAGCATTGGGCTACTATTTTTGCCGAAATCCTAGAACCTTAACCTTAAAAATAAGTGTTCATTTGCAAAAATTGGTTAAACCGTTTTCTCTTTAATTTCAAATACCAGAAATGTACTTATCAAACTATATATAAGAATATATATTTTAAAATGTACTGGTCAAACTGATGTCAAAATAGGTATTTATTTATTCTTCACGTTGCACTTCCATATTATTTACAAATTGATCCATGTATGGAAATAAAATGAGGTAATGAGGTTTTTTGTGTGGCCAATATTGATAACTGTTCATTATTTTAATAGTGTTATTATATAGGTATTTATAGTACCAATTAAGTGACAGGTGAAAGTATTATGAATTTACGTATAAATAGATACTAATATATTTTAGTAAGTTTTGTAACTGTCAGGTACCAATAATGTATATAGCAATGTATTTGGAATAATTGGACAAACACCTTTTTTAAACATGACATGGTTTGCACCAAGCTATCTATTATGATAACAAAAAACTGACTTACCCAAAATAAAAGGACACCCCAGCAAGGAGGTATAATATTTATTTATATATATGTTCATACAGAGATAATAAATTATATTATTTCCCAATGGTGCCCGTTACTTTTAGCGTGTCTGTCTCCTTAGACAAGGGGTCCCGGTTTCGATTCCTGGCATGGCCTAAAAACTTATCATTAATGAAATAGGGGTTCCTCCTTTACCAGTAATGAATTAAAAGCTGGGGGTTGTGTGTGTGCTAGATTTAGGTTAGTTTAAAAGTCATGTTCTGATATAATCAGTCAGTCTAAAAATCTATCTTTAAATGTCTCAAATATAAAAAATAAGTTTCCATTTAAGATCGAACTATGATGTAATATATGCGCGATATGCCTCTTAGATTAATCTCCACTTGGAAAGGAGTTCGTTGAACATAACCGACATAATCATTTCCTCTTGAGGAGCCGTGGTCAATCGATTGTGAACGCGCATAGGAAATGAATATTACTCATCGCCAGAAAGACTTTTGGCAAATTCAAGTGTGCGATTTATCCTTACCCGTGAAGTTTGGTTTAGATTATTCCCGAACGAATGCGCTGTTGTTTCTTTCTCCTGGTGGAGTTTCCCATCCTCGTTTGTAGGCTAGGGTCTGTATATTTCCTTAAATAGCACTCTTCCCATCTTACCCTTTTGATAATATTTAATTTACCAATACAATAGCGGCTGGGCTCGAATAAGAGATTCTACACTAAGAGCCACCAACAAATCTCCCAGCATACAAATAATAAAGTAGTCAAGGTCGAATGGGGGATCGGCTGACCTCCAAATCCAGATTATTACGTCCCAAAGAGGTTGATGATCTCCCTGTGGAGATGAACCATTTTCCGATTGTATTTTTACTGGAAAATTGAAAATGTTTCAAAAATTGTTCCACATTGGTGGCTTTCACCCTTCTAAGTATGCGAAGGGTCTGAGTTGGGGACAAAAGTTATAAGTAAATTATTTTAATTAAATCATTTTAATTATCTTATTGATGATTTATTGAAAATAAAATTCTGGTGATTAAAGACAAAAATGATTCGTTAAAATGTTCATAGTTTTGAATCACAGGAGAGCATTATCTAAGGTTTTGATTATAATATTTAAGTATTAACAAATCTAGTCTATAAAATCAAGCCCGAGGTCAGTGAGTGACGTGTTAAACCACCAAGCACTGACTATACGTGAATTTTGTGGAGGTAGCTGAAATCGCCGTTGCTTTATTGTAATGCATTTTATATTGTGAGATTTCTTGCTTGCATTGGTTTTATTTGGATATATCGAAATTTTGTCCAGAAAATAATAAATTGAAAATTTTACCAAATGTATAATTTTATCCCAAAAAATTAAGGTAAAACTTTTAGCTAGATTTTCCAAGTCATGTCTCTTAACTGTGGATGTGTTATTTGAGATTCAAAGGGCTAATGTAGCACCTTAAGGTGGGGTAGAAGGATACATGAGAAAAAGTCAAGTGTTTTTGCTAGTTTTAGAGCAAAACTTTTTTTTTTCCTTGGCCAAAATTAAGTCAATAACTCCCCGATGCAAACGTAGAGTTTAATTTTCTTCTCATAATGACTATTAAATATCTTTCAAGGGTGTCCTGGAATTTAATCATATATTTTCATTTTCATATAAAAAGTACATTATCTAATACCACTGTGTTTCTGTTAGATATTCAATAACTATTGATATCAACATGTGAAGAAAATTAAACTCTAGGTTTCTACTGGAGCAATATTTAATTTATTTTGTCAAAAAAAAGGTTTTTTTTATATAAGCTACAAAAAAGACTGCCCTTAACTCACGTTCCCTTTCACCCCACTTTAAGCTCCCCTCACGCTATGACGTCATTTATAAGTCACATGAAAACGCACTCTTCCTAACAGGAAAATTTGGTCACCAAAACTAGCACAACATTAGCAAATAAAAACAAACAATAGCCTACCGAAGCCAGTTCTTGTATACCGCAGTAAAACACGCGGACACAGCTTGATCGATATATAAGCCAAGTTATATTTATGCGCACTTAATTAGAACCACTACGGTAGTAAAGCTAGTAAATTGCTTTATACATTAACATCAAATCGATAAATCGCCCACTAACACATGGCATTTTATAATGGCATTGTTATGCACCAAGAGTAATAGTGCTGATGCCTTCATGCGATAGTATTGATAAAAAAAATAGTGTGTGGGACCTTCTTATCACACCATGGAGATAAATATTATTGTAATCACATTACTATATGGTCATTAAATTACCATGACAACCAATTGTTTATCAAATGTATATGGTCATGAAACTACCATGACAACCAATTGTTTATCAAATGTATATGGTCATGAAACTACCATGACAACCAATTGTTTATCAAATGTATATGGTCATGAAACTACCATGACAACCAATTGTTTATCAAATGTATATGGTCATGAAACTACCATGACAACCAGTTGTTTATCAAGTTTATATGATCATGGAACTACAATGACAACCAATTGTTTATCAAATGTATATGGTCATGAAACTACCATGACAACCAATTGTTTATCAAATGTATATGGTCATGAAACATACCATGACAACCAATTGTTTATCAAATGTATATGGTCATAAAACTACCATGACAACCGATTGTTTATCAAATGTATATGATCATGGAATTACCATGACAACCAATTGTTTATTAAGTGTATATGATCATGGAATTACCATGACAACCAATTGTTTATCAAATGTATATGATCATGGAATTACCATGACAACCAATTGTTTATCAAATGTATGGTCATGTTATTTCCAATATAACTGTTTGTTAAATGAATATATGTAACGGTATTCCCATTCAAACCAATTCATTTCATTATATGTTCTAGATGGCTATATTTTGCGTTGGCAAAACGTTTTTACAACAACAAAATTGAAAAAAGAAGCAACAAATGTCGACAACAAAAAATATGATCTCGTTTTTTGAACAAATAAAAAGCCCTTTTGTATTGGGTTTATTTTATAAAATTATCTTAATCTTTTCCATAATTCACAATTTTGTGTATATCCACCATTTCTTACTCTCTGTTCGGGCTATCCATACAGTTTTGTATAAATAAAATACTGGATTCACTCTCATATTATTTCAATTCAACGTTCTTAGCTCATATATCACCCTACCAATACACATTAGCGTAAGTGCGTATGACCCGAACGGGTAAGTAAGATGCGATGCTAATAGTAATGATAACATAGGAAGGAAAAAAAATAGTTTTTTAATCTATACTAAAAGCATTTTACCATTAAGTAGTGTTATGTTATAGGCGATATCCGCAGATCACATTATTTGACGTATGAATACGTGAAAGTAGATCTAGTAGCTTTTATAGCAGCCTTTCTATAAAAATAGGACTGTATAAATTAATATGTTTATATGTATTGCTAAAAAAAATTATAAAAAAAGTTTTTGTTTCTTTATGTTTCAGGTGAGTACGCTGACCTCTATTGTTGACATCTTTATCATGAATTATTTGACGGGTGAAATCCACCCCTGGCCCCCCACCCCCCACCACCACCACGGAACAGACTGCGTGCGTGTGTGTGTGTCTCTCTTCTCTATTGATTGGTGAGTCGTAATGTATGACCTTTTCCCAACAAACTAAACTCTAGCTCAAATAGGTCGAGAGCGCGCGGGAGAAAACCTAGGTACACTCTTACGCATCATCAGTAGCTCTTACCAGCATCGGTGCCCACGCGGTTCAAGGCGCGTGAGTTGCGATGAACTCGTTTGTCTGTAACTGAAAGGCTGTGGCTAGAATCTGGTAATGGTCTTTCCAACATATCCACTGTGGTTTACTCACCCTCTCTCCTTGCTGGTGCGGGCTCACTTCTCCCGTTCATTATGACCTCATCCCTACCCCCTAAACTAAATCGATAGTAACCCTTTTGTTGAACGTAGAGCTACCATATCTCAATCCCGCGGAAAAAAATTACATTTTTAAAATGATATTTGGAAAGCGGGTTGGGGCTTGTTTCAATTTTTTTCTTCAAATTTGTATTATTTTGAGTGAAAATTTCAATAAATTGCCGAACTTTTATTACCCGTGATGGCCACAGTCAGGAAAAAAATTGAGGAACTGGAAAAGTCAAAGAATTTAAAATTATTAGGAGAATGTCGGGAATTTATATATTCAATCAGGGACATTGGTATATTTGGCAATCTAGAGTAGACAAATATCTAATTACAACCTCTTCACCCATTGTTTTTAGTAGCTAACTTTAACATATTACATTTTGTATATTGGTAGCTTAAATCTACTATATAAAACACTCACTAAATAAGGAACCATAATTTTATAATTAATATAGATAATATAATATTGCGCGTCTGGCTATATTATTCGTAGCCCAGTAGTGGAAAGATTAGCCAATACTAATCTACCCAAGCCCAGGGGACGGCCGAATGTACTACTCGTACATCCTTTCCGTGGAGGCTCTTTCCATGTCACGATAAATGAATGGGTGATGGTGATAGTGAGTATGAGGGTGTGTAACCAGCGGAAACACTTAGCCTAATTAACCAAACTTTGTTGACCGTTAGGTTAGTTCCGCTTTAAGGAAAAATAACCAAGGTACCAACTGGGAATCAAACCCGGGGCCTCTAGGCTCGTAGCCAGATGGACTGACCATTACATCATGAAGACGGTTATTAATATAGGTTATATTAGTCAATCAAAATAAAAATAAATTATTTGTTTCAGGCTTCGACCAACCAATTTCGGTTTCCCATACTATAATTGTGAAGTGTTTCGAAAAGACTACATTTGGCTACTTTAAGTTAAAGTTAGAGTACGCTGTTTTACCAACGTAATAAAAAATGAGTGGCTTCTTAATGCACTTATGGTTTTTAAATTAATACACTTATGGATAGAGTTGAAAACCTCATTGCCATTTCAGAGTTTGTTGAAAATAATTAGTCTTTTATTTTATTTATTTTCCAATTATTTC
Source organism: Timema shepardi (assembly GCA_902151425.1). Taxonomy (NCBI): domain Eukaryota; kingdom Metazoa; phylum Arthropoda; class Insecta; order Phasmatodea; family Timematidae; genus Timema; species Timema shepardi. The sequence continues at coordinate 218,318 of CABFVX010000398.1, forward strand.
TAGTGAAGATGTATAGTGACCTTAAAAAGAGATGAGTTTATTAACAAGAGTTTTTTTTATAACCACAGTAAGTTAAATTACCGTTTAAATTCGCTATTGCGCGTAGGATTTTCTAACTAGTAAACGTTCATATTTTCAAATATTTGTAAACACATGCAGCTGAAGACGTTATTTTTTGTTATTTAAGTGGATTTAACAATATATTTAGAGTAATGTGATAATGTTATATTAGTATTGGTGATAAACTGCATAGTAATATATTTAGTTCCTTTACCGACTGAGATATAAATATAGAACCATTCACTTTTTAACCCAAAGACTTATTTATAAATTAATCTTTATAGTAGGGATGAAGATGCTAGCTTAAATAGAAAGAGGATTATAAAATTACAGGGTAAACTAATTTGGAAACTCCCTTGCACCTGACTGAGATTTAAACTCTGTTCGTCCAGACAATAGAAGACAACTACAATGCAAGTTAAGCACTTTAGATCACTTTACCACCTATGAAAATTGATTTTTTTTTGTTACATTGATTTTTTTAGTTTGTTGTGTAAACCAAGAATTGATGCTATCACGCATGACTAGATCTTTGGCACTACGATTTATATGTGTAATACTCGGATCACCTTAGGAAGAACAAATCCTGACAGTTAAAAAAGTTTATAAAACTTGATTTATATTTTCCCTTTCCTTTTCGTACCAGACGTTTTGTATAATAATTTAAATTTTCACACATAAACATATAACGACTATTTCTCTATGATTGATACTCATAGCTTTATTTTTAATAAACTAGCCTGTATCTGGAGTGAGCTCGTAAAAAAAAAGGTGCCAGTCTCATCTTTAACGGTTTGACAAGTAACTGATGTATAGGGATTTTAATCCCCGACCTATGTTTTAAGCAGAGGTTTTTATTTTCCAAATGGTTTTCCACTGTCTTAATTTGCAAAGGCAGGTGAATTTCCTCTGAATTCTAACCTTCTAATCTCTGCCCCATTAAAGTCTCGAAAAGACACTAGAGGGAAGCAGGACAAACAAGTTTAAAAAAAAGATACTAAGAGGATAAGAATTTAAATAGGGGCCCATTGGATTTTAATCCTAATGGTCTTGGGTTTTATTCTCGGGTTTAGAGATCAATTTCAAAACAAATTTAATTGATTCGTCAACTTAGCTCAATCTGTAGTAATATAATATTTCGTCATAATTAAGGCCTAACTACTAAATTTAACTTGTATACATCCTACAACCCTAAGGGGGTTTTTAGTCTATTTCATCATTTTGGTTGAGGTTATTGTCATAAAGGTCAAAGGCAGTGTCCAGCATATTAATATAATGGGAGATGCTTTATAACGTCAGAGTTGTGTGTGTGCGTGTGTGTGCGCGTGTGTTTCATGGAAAGGGAGTCTATTAATCACACTCACCATCAAAAATCCAGGAAATTATGAATAATGGAAAATATTAGCAATTTTGTTGTAAAAACAAAATTATACTTAGTCAAGTTGGATATTTTGACCATGATAAGTTGCTGCGAACTTCCATATGAAAGAAGCAGCTGAGGGCAGAAAATTCTTATAGATGCCCATTATAATAATCTTGTTATTACACTTTATATCCTATAGTTGTATCATAGTTTAATTTTAGGATATCCATCGTTAATATTTTAATTAATTGAACTACCTACCTTGTAAATAAATGTGTTTTCATTTATTAAATTTATTCAAAGTTATTTAGGAGGTAGTTAAATTAATTAAAATGGTTTTATTTATTTATCATTGATTTTTAATTTACTTATTAAAATAAATGTATATTTAAATATATTTATTAAAATAAATGTATATTTATTAAGTTGGATATTAAAAATATTTTTCGTTTAACTAATCAATTTCTTCAAATTCACTTCAGCAATAAAATTGGATGTTTGTTGTTTATTTTTTAGTCCTCCAATTATTAATATGATCAAATTATTTTACACTGATTGTTTCAATATATTCTATCAGTAAAAAGAAACCAATTTAATATCATAAAACGGAAAGTAGTTTGTAGAGAGACACATTTTTTACTTCCCTGCATAGAGATTTGATAATAATAAACATTAATCAGTAAAATATAGTAGATCTGTTTTCTACTAATCAGAAAATATTGTTTGCTTTTTTTAGTTTAAATGTTATTTTTAATAATGTGCAGTCACTTTAAATATGTTATAATTTGATATAATAAATTCAAATTTATATAACTGGCAATGAAAATGCTAGACATGTTAACATGATATTAAATGTCAAATAATGTAGGTAACTTTGAATCATATAAAAACTTGAACATATTTATTTGTATCTTTCTATCTTTGAAATCATCTCGAATTATAAAAGATAATTTAAAATAGATAGTACATAACATATGTTTTGCGTATAACCCGAACGTGTAGTAAGACGCGGTGCTAATAATAATAACATATGTTTTTTTATATTGAAAAATATGTTCTTAGTAATTATTAATCTTCGAAGTAAATTAAATTTTAAAGATGAAAGTAAATCAATCATTTTTCTCTTAGAATATTTAACTGGTTTGAGCACCCTGCAATATCGGGTCTGCTAACAATAGTACTTAGTATTTATTTATATTTTATAAAACTGAAATTTGTTTGTACAGTTGAGGTTTAACCTCCAAACAAGACATCTTGTGAATGTGGGGAATATCAGGCCTCCACCGTGGTTCGGATTCAACGTTAAATTGTAGGTCCTCCATTTCATCTCACAATCAACCTACCATTACACATTAGCGTAAGAGCGTATAACCCGAACGGGTAGTAGGACGCGGTGCTAATAATAATAATAATAATAATAATAATAATAATAATAATAATTTAACCTTCAAGTTTATTTATAAACATGTCGAATTATTATTTATTATTTTGACGACCGTGTTCATACTACAGTAACTGTTTATTATAAACGCACGTTTAAAGTTACCTTTTTGTTGGTTATGCACAAAATATTTGCTAAATTACTTCCATTAGAAAGAAAATAATAGGTATTAACCATTATGACGCAAACAAAGGTCATGAATTTTAAATCTCAGTGGATCTACGTGGGTAATTTCATAATAAAGCAATTAACAAAATGATTCTATATTCATATTCTCCTACAAATTATAATTTTGGTGGGTTAAATCACGAAAAATCCATATTGGAAATATGAGTTGGGAAGACTGAGGTTTTATTTAAATTATCTGAATTTCATACAATTTAAAAAAATATAGATTAACAATGGATATTTAATCTAGAAAAATCAGGCATTAAAATAACAATCGCTCTATTGGATTTTGGTTAGTAGAATCAAATGTTTGTCAATTAGTTTTGTAACATTGTACCCCGTTAAGGGATACATTGTTACATGGAAGGGTTAATTCGTTACATCGGCTTATAATGAATATTTTAAAGAGGTATAAGTAACTTTGGTATAACTAATACTCCGCCATTATAATTGAATAAACAATATAAGCAGTATTATAAATATTAACACTCGTGGTCGTTAAAATGTCATTGTAAAAATGTTCGCTAATAAGGTATAATATAACGTTTGTCAGAACTATACATTGTGAACATAGTTTGGAATCCAAAACGCAGTCACTCATATCAGTGTCATTTATTTATGCACATGTAGCTACACTTTCTGTCAATGCTCACATTTTAGATTCAATGCATTGTACCCATTTCTCTTGTTTGGCCTAGATGGTTGATAAGAACCCACGCACACAAGACTGAAACAGTCATCATCTGAATCCTATTCATTGTTGTGTGAGCGATTTGACTTTTTCTTAAAACTTTTTTTATCTCAGTTTTCTTTTCTTTACAGCGGATTTTGTTTCTTCAATAAATAATTAAACATTCTTTTTCTATAATGTCAGAATTGAGGGAGTCAGGGGCAAAAAACAACAACATGATAACCCTCATTAGACGACAAAATATGCTACCAGTGATTTCTGGTTGTATAACACTTGAACTAAAAGTTGTTTTTATAGTCATTCAAGACTTTGAAGGTAACTAATATCCTGGAATATTTTATTTATTTCTTATAGCTAGATTTCAGGATTTTATATACGTTTAAATAGTGAATATGTCCCATCTAAATCACTGAGGGCTGTCATGTTTTTGCCCTGACCCCCTCAATTGCTGAATGGCACCTATTGCGTCCTTTATTTTTATTTCTTGGTCCAGCCTTGTGAAATGGACGTTTATTTCTTAAACTCATCCGAAGAAGCGACATGAGATTTGGATTGATTCTGTTTACAGGAATATTTGCGTACAGCCGACTAAAAAAACTATTATAGCCCGTTTTGATGTATGATCAAAATTGGTTTGAGCTTCTACAACAATAAAAGCGAAACAGTAGTACCATTTAAAAGTAGTGCTATATCTAACAAGACAATTATCGTTCTAAAACCATACTTTAAACATATTAACTATTGGGCAAGTACAGTATTCCCATGGCTTGTTTGGTGCTGACTGACAGCTCACAGCTGACTTCTGACAGTCAACATTTAGGTATATACCTAAATTTTGACTGTCAGAAGAGACAGCTGCTAAATACATGTTTTAGCAGATCATATGGTTCGGTGTAGGGATACATAGTTTAGTCTGGTAGCTTTTCAAAGCCGTTAGCTGTCAGCTGTCAGTCAGCACAAATAAGCCAAGGGGGCTACTATAGTTACACTGTAAGAACGTGTCCCAACACAAACGTAACAACATCCCTCATGACGCAATTTTGTTTGTTCTATTTTTTTATTTTGAATGTCTCGAGTAAAGAATCAATAAAGGTTAAATCATGGTATTGTAACTTAATTAATACTTCATTTAGATTACAATTTTAAGCAAACGATCTACCGCTCCTTTATAGAACTAAAATGAAACAAATAAAAGCAAGGTGGTTTACTTTTGACGGTTAAACAAAATAATCTTACTTATGACATCAAGGTATTCGTGCAACCTGGCTCAACTTTCGTTAACGAATGGTGGGTGCAATTCTTCTTCTCTTTCAATACCAATCATGAAGTGCTACAACTAACCGGTCACTCACCAAACTAAATCCATCAACATGCCCATTTAACAACTCGCCCCAGTTTCCCCTAATATTATATTATAATTTACCAATCCACCCATATTGGTGGTTCCATGATCTAAGGTGCTAGTCTCATGATAAACAATATTACTAGTGAAGGGGAGGTTAAAGTTCGTAGGACATTGATAGATTCATAAACCTCTAAACGTAAAAATTAAAATTAAATAATTAAACCTAATTCATAAACTTGTTAATATATTATTTATCATGCCTAATTTGTATTTATTATAAATTTAACGAGAAGGGAATTCACGAATTTATCCAAACAATTAGGGCTATGAAACATAATAAAGGACAATTACGCGATAATTCATAAGTGTGGCATTACCATCCCCGGTGCAAATAAAACTGAATTAATATCAATTTAAGTGTGATTAAGTTGTCCCCTAGGAGATTTATAAGATCTGTAAATATTCTCATGCTCATCTGAAAAGTATGTAGGATTGTAATATAGGTATTATTAAAATAACCGTATAATTTCTTTTTTTACAACACTTTATTTTACGAATCATTTTCTACTTTTTATTGCACTTGTTTTCCTTTTCAATATATTTGCCTTATTTCCTTGTTAGTGGTCATCATTAAGTTGCATTCGTGATCTTACTGGTCCTCTTCTCTCGTCCACTTTGCCTTCTCTCGTCCACTTTGCCTTCTCTCGTCCACTTTGCCATATCTCGTTCACTTTGCCATATCTCGTCCACTTTGCCTTCTATTGACATTTCTCAAAAAGCCATTTCTTCTAATAATGCTTCCCAACCTATTAGCCAACAACATAATGTAATTTACCGGTAGAAAAGTTATTAGATCTATTTTAATGTAGTCATACGTCCAACTCATGTGATCTGCAGCACTTCACTTTTAAGAAATATTATTAATACCCTATCTATGGAATAACAGTAATAAGTTCTTAAAATGGGATAATTGCTGACAGCAAAAATATGTTTGTGGTTTCTAAAAGGCTTTCCCTATGAAAATTGATCTGTATAAGCCACGACTGAAGGTTTTATTCTTTACATGCTTTAGTTGCTACTTTACGGATAAATTACACAACAAAATAAAATGAAAAACAGCACGTAACAACTGAACTTATTCTAATGATCAAAACATTCATTTCGCCAAACACACTGAGAATGTCGTAACCAATGTTCAATGTATTGTCGGTTGATGATGTAATGCAGAAATATACTGAATATTTTAAACTAATATTCATCAGTGATAATTCTTTCCTTTTTGAAATCTACAAACACTCAAAACTTAGGGCAAGGGCGTATGTATTACATAATATTTCTTAAGTGCAACCTTCCTTTCATAGCTATTTTTTTTCTTAATAAAGTTATACTCTATTGATGTTCCCCTAATATGCAACCAAGGTCAACCAAAAGCATCAATTTGACTTTCTAAAGTGAAAATAAATTGGGTATATTATAGGTTAGCACCCCATCGAATCGTATTACTCCGCAACGATTTGGTAAATATTTCCGATTTAAGTTACCCTTATTTCTTACGAAATAATGTAAAAATAAACATATTTGATTCGATGCAAGCAAGGTAGTTTGCGCCAGCTTTAAGTTAACGATGTTTTGTATTTTAAAATATAGTATAATAATGGGTTCTTATTTTCGCACTTCTGAAGGTAAATAATATGAAATTAATCTTCTCGATAAAATGTTTACTGTCGCAGTGTGAATATGGGAATATGTTTTACACCCCAATAATGAAACTGCCCATTTCACGAACTGGGCAAATTTCTGTCCATTTTCATAAACTGGCCTCTCCTAATTACTATTTACCCGCCTCGGTGGCGTAGTTGGCTAACGCGCTAGTCTTGTTGAGCTCGACTGCTGAGGACGGGGAGATCGAGGTTCGAATCTCGGATCGGGTGAACTGAGGGTGGTTTTTCCTAAATGGTTTTCCACTCTCCCTCCACCCAAATGCGGGTTCACTTCCTCTAATTCACCCTTACTAATTCCTAATCCATTAGCGTAATTAGTAATTAAAGCGTATAACCCGAACGGGTAGTAAGACGCGGTACTTCATAATATTATATATAATTACTATTTCACGATCTGGGCAAAACTTACATTCACTCTTGCCCAGCTAGTGAACTGGAACTTATTGTACTATTTTCACCAAACTTAACTGAGATTCGTTTTAAGATATAATATTAAACTAACCTAACCTAACTTAAACTAATCTTAAGTTATTAATAGCACAAGCCCTGCACAAATTATGAGCAGGACTTTTTTTTTTTTTTTTTTTTTTTTGTTTTTTTTANTGCTGATTACCGGGAGATCAGGGTTCAAATCCAAATAGGAAAAATTGAGGGTGTTTTTACCTAAAATGGTTTACCACTCTCATTCCGCAATTGGGGGTATATTACCTCTAAAATGTTTCCTTCTTCATTCCAACCCCATTAGGGTAATTATCATATTGTATGCGTGTAGCCTGAAATAGTAGTAAGACGCGGTGATAAAAAAAAAGTAGACCTCTTAAATTAATAATTTTAAAATTGCATATATTATGTTTTATCTTCCTGTTCACTGTGACTATATAAATACTAGGGACTACAAATGTAATAATCCATCACTGAAGAAGTATTAATGATAATAATTATCAGGTTTTACTCTTCATGGTAGCTATTATGATAGCTTCTTCTATAATTAACATCAATCAATATTGTCGGAATGATTATATGGGTAAGCTTCACTAATTTGACAGTAGTATGAAATAAAACATCAAAACAATTCTTGATGATTGATTATTGGGCCTATTTAAAAATAGAATAAAAAAGTGTGTAGCTTTCATGAAAACATACGTCAGCAAAGTTTATTTTAAGTTATTTACTAGAAATAAGCAGACATTTAGTGTATATCTATTGTTTTTCTTATGACTGGTCATTATTGGGACCACCTTTTAAGAAAATGCAAACGGTTTTTTTTTTAAATTTCAACATTGATAACATTTTACTTTATTACTAATGTTATATACTAGGTATATATCATATTTATCAAAACTGACTGCAGCACATCACATTACTTTTGAATCCATGAAGGTAGATCTAGAAACATTTTCTAACTTTAAGATATGTTCAAAGAAAATTGGGGTGTGAACATATAAATATTTTTTTTTAACATTAAGTTTGGGATGTAGGAAACGCGAGAAAAGACCAGTGCTTTTTGTAATTCTCATAGTTAAATACTTTTTGGCCAAAACAAATAAAAATATTACTTCATTAAAAATATAATTTAATTTTCTTCAATGTTTGTATCACCGCATCAAGAAAAAAATTAAACTCTATTTGGTTCAATTTGGGTAGTGGTGGTTTTTATTTTATTTAACAACCTTTAAAAATCTCGAAGATTATCTTAAATTGTGAACATCTCTGGTAAGACTGGGTGTGTTTTAAAATGTGAGCAACTCCATTACCCCTGCCAATGGGCACGTGGTCTAAGAGGTTAGATTTGCATGACCTGTAGTATTCGTTGGGCTTATTTTTAATTTTAGCAATGGGGGTTATATTTTAGATCATATATTCTATGTGTTTTTCTCTCCTATCTTTACACTAACGCGACTAAATTTCCTAAAATATACTTGTATTCACTTTTGTTCTTTTGAATTTGATGTTATTTATTGACACTTTATTTCGAAGGTAGTAAAAATTAGTTCAGAATGTAACAATTAATGGTATAATAAGATTAAGTGGGTAACCACGTGGTCTAGGGGTAAGGTGTTGGACACTTCTATGTTGGGGGTCCGTGGTTCAATCCTCGGTCCCGGTACAGATTTATTTGATTACCAAACCCTTCCTTCACCTCCGACAAGACGTGTATTAATCGCAACTTGTGAATGTGTAGAATGCCAGGCCTCCGCCGTGGTTCGGATTCCACGTTAAACTGTAGGTCCTCCATTTCATCTCACAACCACCCTACTATTACACATTAGCGTAAGTGCGTATAGCCCGGATGGGTAGTAAGACGTGGTGCTGCTGCGGTTTCTAATAATAATAATAATAATAATAATAATAAGTGACTGAATTTTTGTTAGCACTGCTTCTTACTACCTGCTCAGGCTGTACGCAGATTCACTAAGCTAATTGGTTAGGGATAAGTAAGGTTGAATTTAGGGGAATTGTACTCACATTTGCGTGGAGAAAAAGTGAAAAAAACACCCTCAGTACATCAAACCAAGATTCGAACTCTGATTCTCCTATCACTCTTAATTAAGTAGATAGATGTGCTACTGACGGACTGAAGGTGTATGACACAAACATATTAACAAAATACCCTATTTTGGAGCCGAATGGTCGAAAAGGCGTCACACTCACAATATATTAGCCTGCCGATGACAGGGAGATCGGGGTTAGAATCCCGATCGGCTGTATTGAGGGCGATTTCTTCCTAAATATTTTTCCTTTCTCCCTTTACACAAATTCATGTACACTTGTTCTAAATATCTTTATCGATCTTAACTTATTAGTGTAAAAATCCTAACAGGTATTAATGGTGCAAAAAAATTAATTCAGCCACACCATCTTGTTTCTTGTGGCCGTCAATACTGAAAGTTTACAAAATATAGAAAAATAAAACTAATCCAAACACACTTTTTCTCGTGACAATACCTGGCTAAAGACCACTAAAGCTCAGAGACGAAGCCGGCTGTGTTTGAAGGATGTCTGAGAGGATGTTCTTGATCCTTTGTTGAGCTGAGAGCAAGCACATCACACACACGCACACACGTCATATACCTCAACCTCCCCCCCCCCCTGCACCCTTTCCATCGTCCCTCTCCAAACCAACACCACCCCCTCCTTGTGGCTGCCATTAAGATCTTGTCAAGGGTTGTCGGCTACAGATCCTGGCCATGTAGTGAGTGGTCATCTTTCATAACAGTCGAAACAAAATAAAGATGAAACCTCATTTAGATTTACTTAGACATAAAAATTACAGTATGATTTGTTTATAGCAAATATTATTTTTTTAATGTATTTATTTAAGTAATCGCATGTCTGGGGCTACATCGATCTGTAGATCAGCCAGTACTAATGTCCAGTTTCCCAGGGGATGGCCGAATGTACTAATCGTACATCCTTTCCTTGGCCCAATGAGATGAGAGGATGATGCTTGTGAATATGAAGGTGTGGAGCCAATAAAGATATCAAACTAACTTAAGTTCTTTAAATTGAAAAAATGACACCTGGACACGGGAATTGAACCCAGAACATTTGGCTTAGTACGCCAATGCTCACCGAGCTACCAGGGAATTATAATTGTACAAGTGACAGCTTAAAACCAACTATTGAGTCGATGGCGGCTGCGTTATCTGATAGCTCGTAACTTAATTGATCACACATTTGTAGCCGACGATTTCCGCACGTCCATCACAGACTTCGCCATAAAATATGAGTGAAATATGACCCTGGACACGGGGAGGATTCCTGGATAGCTCAGTGGTTAGAGAATGATTGTACTAAACCAAAGGTCCCGGGTTCAATTCCCGTGTCCAGGTGTCATTTTTTCAATTTAAAGAACTTGACTACATCCATAGTTAACAAATATAATAGCTTTGCTATTTAATTCATCATAACTTAAGCTCGACAACCAAACCATGATGACCATAGGAATTATTCACTTTTCGAGAAAAATACTTCACAACCCCCATCCCCCCCCCCCGGTACCAGCCGGGAATCGAACCCGGAACCTCTGTGTCAGCAGCCGTGGGCTCTGGCCTCTATATCACGAGGCCGTTAATTTATTTCAAATATTACTCCTCGATTAGAACGCGGACTAAACGAAAATTTGGTTTGCCAGCGACAAAGTGGTTGGGGTTCTAATTTCTTCCGGGTGGATTGCGGGTGAATTTGCCTAAATTATGTTAACTAAAAGTCGGGTACACTTAATCTCAACTGTACCTTCTTAATTACTATCATATATCCGTACTTATCTGCCTGAACATGGAGCATAGAGGAAACGCTACACACAAACATTACAATGTCTCACTGCTCTGGCGAGCTATCCGCAACTACACTAACTGATCTTAGGGGCACCGCAATAGGAGTTGAATTTTAAAGAAAGACACTAACAGCCACCTAAATTTAATGGCCATACAAATGTGAATTTATTTATATTACTAATAATTCTTGCGTCAAATTCAACTCACTTTGTTGATATCAATATTTCTCTTAAGCAAGCTCCATATCTATCAAAGAGATAGATATATATATGTTCATTTTGCAGTTGAATTATTAGTGGGGTTAAAATTTTCTTTTAATATATATTGAATTTTAAATTTAAATAATAAGGTAATACTGCCATACCCTTGCACTTAGAAATTAGATAAAAAATATTATTATTAATTCACTAAGACGCGATTATAAAAAAATACGGCAGTGACTTTTTTTTTGTAATTCAATTAATTCTGATAAATTAATCAACAATGATTTGCAAAGAAGCCAACATGCATGCATACTTATTTACTATTTTTCTTTTTGACGTACCTTTTAGCCTTTTAGTCCGTTTAATATTTAAATAATCGGGTATTTGTCAATACATGATCATTGTGTGACTAGATTCCTGTCAAGTTTCTCTTTTATTAACTGACTTTCAAATTTGCTTTCGTTAAATTTGTTTCAAACATTACTTCCTTCACTATTTCACAATATAAAGACACATTCATTACTATATCACTAGCAGCATAGTTTGATTATAGAATTATTATTTTTAACGCATCGTTGGGTACAAGACTAAATTTGAAGTTTGTATATCTTAGTTAGCCAGTGATGGAGAGTTCGGGGTTCAAATACTGGTTGGGTGAACTGAGTGTTTTTCTCTAAATATTTCCCCACTTTATGCAAATGTGGGCACATTTACTTTAAATACTAACCTCCTCATTCCAGCTTCATTAGCGTAATTAATCTATATTCGGGTAGTCAAACGTACTGAAAAAACTCTTATAGCTATGACGAGAAAACATGTTTTAAAAATCATAAATACAATTTACAAATTGATTAATATTCTGAAAAATTCTTATTTTCCCCTGTCGTCGACAACTTTCCATGACCTTTCAATATACGTAATTTCCACATTGCGTTTCCATCCACTTTATGTTTCATAAACTTCCTCCAGGAATATTGAAAAGTTTCTACTAATATCCTCATATTGACATATTCGAAATGATTTCACTTTGAGATTGTATTTTTTTTAATCCGAATAAACGCTTTTAAAAATAATTTTATTTTCGAAATGAAAGCTTTGTATTTTCTGTACATGACCTGTTTGGGTTTTTTCTTTTTTTTTTAAATACATATTTACAAAATTAAACTAAAAAAACACGTTTATTGTTAACATGTGAAAAACATTACCTATTTTATAAGTTGCATGATTCGTATGTGTAGTGTATATGAGCAAATAAAAATATATATTAAATTATTTACTGTGTCATATTTAAATAATACAAACTCAAATAAGTTTACAATTATTATTAAATAAAAACATCAGTTAGCCCAACTTCACTTAAACTAAAGTCAGTCATCTTATTGTATCGGGTTTTTTAAAGAAAAAAAAGTAATCTCTCATAAATGTATACCATATCTTAAATATTGTTTATACGTCCTAAAGTAGATGAACCTTAATTATTTGTATTAAACATAGTTTTAAAATTACACCTGGCCACACTTATCTAACCTGAGCTTGGCCTACGAGAACTTAAGTTGGTCAATTCGTGTTTGTAATTTTGAAATATTTCAAGATCTATTAGAGCTTTTTTCTGTGTTTTTCACTTACTTCAGGATGTATTTACAGTAGTTGAAAGAAGGTATGCATGTAAGTAAAATCAATATTTTTATTTGAAAAGCTTATTAAAGTTGGTTAGCTTACTTTATTTAGGATAACGATGAGCGAAATTAAGCTAAATGTTGTTATAAATATATATTTATATTTTTATATATATACATATTTAGTTTTATATATATATATACATATTTAGTTATATATATATATACATATTTAGTTATATATATATACATATTTACTAAGCTAACTAGGGGGGGGGAAATCCTCAGTACACCCAGCCGTGATTTGACCTCAAATAGAATAGATTGCCTATGATGAGAAGATCTGGGTTTGAACTCTGGTCGGATGTACTGGGGGTATATTTCTTTTAAAATCTACCTTCTTCTTTCCTACCATATTGGCTTAATTAATTTAAATGCTTATAATCGTAATGAGCAGTGAGATACGATGGAAAACATAAAATTGATCTGTTTTAAGCAATGATTAAGACTATAATATTTTTTTTGTTATACTTGTACAAGTATGCGAGTTAAATTTTAATCTTTTTTACTATGCATTGGGTGTTGTTTTCTTGGTGAGTAAATTCCCCTAGGGCTAGACCTTGAGCATATGACATTACCCCTTCCTTCATTTCTACCTTAGATAATAAACGATAATATCAAATGGTATAGTACGTTACATTCTTCCTTTCTGGACTTCCAAGCGCATTTATATTTTATTATTATTATTATTATTACCGCGTATTACTACTACCCGTTCGGGTTATACGCATTCATTTTAACATGGGATCCGAACCACGGTGGAGGCCTGGCATTCCCCACATTCACAAGTTGTGATTAATACACGTCTTGTCAGAGGTGAAGGAAGGGTTTGGCAATCGGATAAATCTGTGCCGGTAACGAGGTTTGAACCCCAGACCCCTAGCACAAAAATCTGTTTATTTTAAATTACGCTCAAAATTGTTTCAGAGCCTCCTATTTACAGCGCTTATCTAGCAAGACTACGTTCTCCACACACGTTTCTGAAAAGAAAGGAAAGGGATGATGTGAATGTACCAGGTCACAACTCACGTCATAGTGTGTACATTGTGCACCCACCCGCCTGGTATAAAGCGCTACTCTCGCAATAGAATTGACTGCCGAAGACTGGGAGATCGAGCTTCGATCCCGGTTGGATGCACTGATGGTGGTTTTTCCCTAAATTGTTTTTTAATACTCACCTCCACGCAAATTCAGGTGCACTTAATCTAAATTAGACCTTTCTAATCTCGAACACACATGTAATAATAATAATAATAATAGTGGATGACAGTGTCGTATCGTGAGATGTAGCCAAGGTACGCAGAGCTTGTTAAAACCGAAGCCTTCCTGTGATATGTTCTCCCTTACTCTTGTTCCAACTTGCCCATTCATGGATAGGCTAAGTTCTACATAGCTCACACGGGGAGTATATATTTATATATATTGATACATTACCATTGAGGGGGGGTGAACATCTCGTAGGTATATTTTAAACCTAGCCTGCCCACCCTAAAGATATTTCGTGAAACACCACTTATTATTGAGGAGTCATCCAAAATTGTCGCTTTGTTTGTTTAAAGTTTCAGTTTAACTAGAACTTAAAATTGTGTAACTTCAGGAGAAAATTGTGGGATGTTGCCAGGGTAAGAAAATGTTGCCAGTACTGTACTGTAGTTAACTGATCCCTGCCTTTTTCATTTGACCAACCACACACAAAATAACGTAATGAAATAATGTGTGTCATTATGTCTTAACGTGGGTATGTAGTAAACTTGAATTAAGGGAAGTTTTTTAATAGCAAAACTTTTTTTTTTTTTTGCCAAAATAAATCAAATATTTCTCTAGTAGAAATGTACAGTTTAATTTTCTTCACATGATTATATAATCACTTCTTGAATATCGGTCATAGGCATAGCGTTATTAGATAAACTTTTTAAATAAGGTGAAAAATTGTCATATTCCAGGACACCCTTGAGAAATATTCAACAACTGTTGAAGTCATCATCTGAAGAAAATTAAACTCTAATATTTCTACTGGAGAAATATTTGATTTATTAAAAAGGTATAGCTATAAAAACTGCTAAAACAACTTTTCTCGCATCGCCTACACTCTCACGTTAAAGGGTGAGTTTGATACTGATTGGGATGATTTTCGAAATGTTATTGATCATCTCGGCTTTTTCTGCATCCCCTATCCACGCTAATAGGGGCGCACTCCCTCTAAACAATCTTTATCATTCTTATATTTTAGATACTGCCACTATTAGCCATGGTATTACTCGCATCGGTGGTCACGTGGTTTTTCTGTCACTTTAGCAATGGACCGTATTTCTGGTGACTGGAAGATTGGAGCTCGAACCCCGACTGGGTGTATAGAGTTTTTTTTATATAATTGTTTGTATCCTCTCATTCCACGCAAATGTGGATGCACTACGTCTGAATTCTTCTAATTCATACCTATTAGTACAATTAAATGTAAATAGCGGTACGAAAAAAAATAGTGCTACACAGAATAATTTATTAAAATTCACCTATCTAGGAATCGATCCTAAGCCCTGTAAGTTCTCTATTCCGCCTACAAAGGAGTTCTTTCCAGGCTTAGAAAATAATAATAATAATATATATAACCCCACGTCTTAACACCAGTTAGGTTTTTACTAATGTGTTAAGGTTGAGAAAGGGGTTGAATTTAGAAAAAGTTTATCACCATTTGCGTGCAGAGAGAGAGAGAACGTGAAAAATCATTTTAGGAAAAATTCTCCTCAATACACCCTATTGGGATTTGAACCCCGATCGCCCCGTCATCGGTCGTTCAGTTTGATGTGAGAGTGACGCCTTTCTCTGTTTGTGGCTGGTGTGCGCCAAAAAAAAACCTTACAAGGAAAAACACCTTTGAATCCGCCGCTCGGCTATTAACTAACTATTCGTGTGAGAGCGTCGTCAGTGGCGGATCAATACACCAATTACATGAGTTGTAGATGAACACTCCCTCGGTTCAATCAGAAGCCACTTGAAACCACGGTCGACAGCAAGCAGCAGACCTTTGTGGCTGCTAATGCCCGTCTGCCAACTGCAGGCACGCGTTGAGCTGTGTCGGGCCAAAGCTCTTCCCTGAGGATCGAGTGATATTCGAGGTCTCTATCAACACTTTGAGGAGGAAGAGGGGGGAGGGGGGTGACGCGTGCTGATTGGGGATGAATGGCTTGCGGGCATAGGCTGACGTTGTATTCGGTATCGAGCGTCTAGGTAGGTCAACCAGGGAGTCAAACCGGAAACGGTCATCATAGTAGGCTCAACTCAGCTCCCGGCTTGCATCTCCGCCTGAGTGTGCGCATCCGCGAGTTATGGGACTGATAGTGAAAATAAAAGACCAAGATCTGCTAGAAATGTGTGTAGTACATTCATATTTGAATGATTACTCGAAATTTTCCGCGGTGAGGGACAAAGTGACAAATTTTCTTGTAAATAAAAAAAACAACCAAGTAATATAATATGTCCCTATTAAGACAGAATGGAGATTTGTGAATGTTTATCTGTGAAGCCATTCTAAAATGGTCAAAAACTGTCTTCACTGCAGTTTTTTTAATCCAAATATAATTTAATATTTCAACGTGTTCAGTACTAAGAGCTTCTATTAAATCTGTATCCCCATTAATGTTTAATCAGAAATGATCCACGTGCAAAGTTTTAAGATTTCTAGCGGAATGTATTAGAGTTGATTGGCACGCTCTTAACATTTATTTTAAGGAACCGGAATTATATTTAGGATCATTATTGATCTTACAGATTCTTAAATTATATTCTAAATATTTTTTTAACTAATCATATTTTGAAAAACTAATATAGATAATATTTAATTTGTTGTAAATTATTTTTGATGTGTTTTCTCTTTTCTGGTGACCTGGCCGTCTGGGGGTAAGGTGTCAGACTTCTGTGCTGGTGGCCGGGGCTCAATCCTCGATCGCGCCAAAGATTTATCTGATTACCAAGCCCTTACTTCACCTCTGACAAGACATCTTGTGAATGTGGGAAATTCCAGGCCTCCACCGTGGTTCGGACTCCACGTTAAACTCCATTTCATCTCGCAATCACCCCTACCATTACACATTAGCGTAAGTGCGTATAACCCGAACGGATAGTAAGACGCGGTGCTAATAATAATAATAATAATTCTCTTTTCTAATTTTATAATAGTAGTATAGTTATTAGATAAAAAAAGAACCGGAACTGGAACCTACTAAAGAAAATGAACTGGAACTTTTATTTTTATTCAATGGGAACTAGAACTGATAAATATTTCGGTTTGAATCCCAGAGTTCAACAACACAGCGATGATAAACGAATAAGAAAACAATGTTTTTTTCATTATCATAAATTCTTAACACCATTTCGTGTTATAGGCCTACGTTTATGAACTAATTACGCTAATGTGTTAAGGATTATGATGGTTTCATTTAGAATAAGTTTACCCGCATTTCCAAGGAGGGAGAGTGAAAAAACAATTTTGTAAAAAAAAACACCTTCAATACACTCGACCGGTATTCGAACTCAAATCTACCCATTATTTATCGTCCAGTCTAGTACGATAGTGATGCCTTATACTAGGCGTTTCAGACTGGTTGGTTCTTAAGGGCCCCATTGGACATTTAAAACGCCAAGAGGGCTGCATTAAAATAACTGGTACAATACATTCGAACACACTTTATAATAATGTAAATTTGTATAACTTGTAACAAAAGTTTTTATAAATATGTTTTTTGTAAACTAACCTTAGGAATGTTTTCTTAGGAAAAACAAGCATATTATGATCGTCGTGTTAATTACATATATACAATCTATAATATTAATATTTTTTAAATTGTTTAAAACATTTTATTTTCAATCAAATTTTCTAAACTTTAATTGTATTTAAATTATCGTCAAACTAGATATACATTTTATAGATGTAAAAAAAACTTATTTATATTAAAAACTTATTCCAAGGTGGTACCCATTTTGAATTGAATCTGGGGCTATTTAAAAAAATATTCTTAAATCTGTCATAATAATTTAAACTATCCTTAAATTAATTTATTTTAAAAATAAACACACATCATTTATCATGTAAAATAGCACCCAGATAGCAATTTCTTAACAAGAACCAAAAAAAGTAATCAACAAACAAACTATCCCAAAAGGAATAGTCTCGAGATGGATATTTCCTTGATTACAATACTCGATTAGAAACTAAAGTGTGATATTTTCATCATTTTAAGTAAAAATAAACTTTTACTTAGTATCTTTAATCCAAAAAGAAAACTAAGCCACAAAACAATAGGGATCACCCTCCATTTTCTCCCCAAAAATGTTTGCCGTTTCTAACAGCATTTGTTAAACAAAATTAATTAGTCCGATTTAAGTGGTTTTGAATTTAATTAAATTAAATGTGAAGATTATATAACAGCCTAATGGTGAATTTTTAAGTAAATTCGGGCCACATTGTTTGTTAGTTCGTCATAAGATTCATGGACCACACACATAATCATGTCAGACCAAATGTGTCCCACGTGCTACATGTGTCAGGTCGCATGCGTGTCACAAGTTTGACACGTCTACTTTAGAACATTCGGTCATCCAACCGGGTGTGCTTTTATTTCTTCTTTTTTTATGTGTTCCATATTTATGAATTTAAAACGTGAAGCAATTACTGAAGATGTTCCCATAAATTTCAAAATATTCAATAGGAAAGTCATTCACTTCGGTGGTCGCGTGGTCTAACGCACAAATCTTGTAGTAGACTAGACTGCCAATGACTGTGAGATCACTGTTAGAATCTTGGTTTGATATATTCAGAGTTTTTTCCAAAATGGCTATCAACTTTCTTTTCGCACAAATGCTGATACAATTCCTATGCATATAAACTTCTTTCTTCCTTAGTACATAAGCGTATAGCCTGAACGGCTAGTAAGACGGTATACTAAAAACTAAAATAGGTAAGCTGTAATTTAAGTAAACGATAGTAATACTTTTTTCCAGAAGAATTTCCTGAGCTCTACCAAACTGATTTTAATTTATTTTATTCATTTTTTTAATAACAAAAAATTACTTTGAGAATTACCTTATCAAAGCTTACAAATGTTCGATAACGAAGCCACAACCTATAGGTGTGTGTGAATGTAGATATTGCGAAATTACTGTACATTGAGCTCTAATACAGTACAATTTGCATAGAAAGAGCTTTTAAAAAAATACTAAAACATAAATTTGATTGTAATATTTTATTAATTTCATTTCAAAAATTACATATATAATCTATCAAACGTAACAACCTCAGATCACATGACTTGTCATGTGAATATGCGAAAGTAAATCTAGTAACTTTTCTAACTGTCAGATAAGGTTATTCCTAAGAAAATTGGACCCTGTAACTTTGAAAAGAAGGAAAGTTTACTTAAAGCCATTTTTTTACTGGCTAGTACCATTTAACCAAGAGTAAATTTCAGTAATTAAAAGATGTTTCTATATTGGTTTCGTTTGAGATATTCAACGTTCATTTCTGAACAAACTGACTAAATCAACAATGCGTAAAGGTTAACCCATATCTCATCAATAATAAATTGCTAGCTCATGGCGGGAATCGACCCCGGTACTCCTTAAAATCCATTTAAATAAACGACCCGCTGCGGTGGCGTAGTTAGCTAATGCGCAAGTCATGGTGAGCTCGACTGCCAAGGACGGAGAGATCAATGTTCTAATCTTGGTCGGGTGAACTGGGGGTGGTTTTTCCTAAATGGTTTTCAACTATCCCTCCACGCAAATGCGGGTTCACGTCCTCTAAATTCAACCTTCCCAATTCCTAATCCATTAGTGTAATTAGTACTTAAGCGTATAACCCGGACGGGTAGTAAAACGCGGTGTTAAATTTTAAAAAAATGTAAACGATTATTATCATAATATACGCTACTTTTATTTTGCGCATCTGGTCTTACTACACGTCCGGGTAGTATCAATCGCTACCAGTGATGCCAACCAGTCATCTCTATGGAATGAATATTCCCCTAGAAATATTTCAGAATTTCCAACAAATTTTGTCCAAAGAGGAAGTTCAAGCGCTGTTTCAAGTGTTTCTTCTTGGTAAGGATTTTGAAACTTGCGTCATCTGTTTCGCTCACACACATACACAGAGAGTGTAGAATAAAGGAGTGAGTGAGAATCCCTTGAAAAGAGAAGAACCAATTAGTGTGATTTAAGTTTCGGCATACCGATAATCTGTGTCTTCAGACTTCTTCAGATATCACGGTAATGATAAAAGTCTACGTCTCGAATTTCATCCCAACTCACATAATAAACACCTATTTTTAAACATTCGCGTTCAATTTCATCTTTACCCGCTTTGCTGGCCACATGGACTAACAAAAGGCTTCTTAAACTGTGGGTCGCGGGGCTAGATGTGGTGGTCGAAAAATTATTTTCATAGTGACTTTTAGCTTTCAAACCTGTATTATTTCTCTGATATTTTCTAAAAACAAAATGATTTAAACATCTCGCTTCAAGGAACAAAATTGCAACATATCTATGTTGAAATATCAAGTTGAAATTTTCAGTAAAAAAAAATGTTCACATATGGAAGAATGAGGTGTAAAATGATTCTTTAGAAATTTTTACAGCTACAAATGATTTTAGAATTGAAATTAGCCTCCCCAAAGATTCAATTTGTAAGAGTTATAATTGATCATCTGAAGTGCCTGGAGACACAGTTTCAGAAATACTTCCCCCTCAAATTTGTATCATAAAAACCTCAGTTGGGTTCATAAACATCACTCAATTGAAATCAAAATCGTCAGTCATCTGTAATTTAAAGTTTAAGAAGAATTTGCTGAATTATTAAGCGACACGGGTTTAAAACTTGATAAAACTTGAGTTTCCTAAAAAAAATTGCTAAATTAATTTTGGCTTGGGATTAAGGATAGAATTTCCAAAAATTTATGAAATTGCCCTTAGCATACTTCTGTCATTGTAGTCCCTATAAGATTTAAAAATATTTATTTCTTATTTTAAAAAACGTTACGTCCTGCAATAGCAAATATTCAGCCAATATTTAATTCTGTATGTAAAATTAAACAAGCAAATAAATCTCATTACTATGCAAATTTGCTTTCATCTTTAATAAATGGCAAACTAGTATGTATACCAAATATAATATATTTTTTATTGATATATTATCAGTAAATGTTTGATTTGTGTACATATTTTATACACCCAAATTACCGGGGTCACACATTGATTTCTTGGATGAAAAGGGTTCACGAGCGGAAAGAGTTTAAGAGCCTCCTGGTCTAACGCACTAATGTCGTGTTGGACTAGACTGCCGAATATTGGGAGATCGGGGTTCTCAATATATTGGATTGTCTAATGGGGGGGGGGGGGATTGGATTTTGAATCCCTTTCGGGTGTACTTAAGGTAATTTTTTTACCTACATGTTTTACCACTATTCCTACACACGAATTCAGGTACACATCCTCAAAATTAAACTTTCCTTACACTACACCTAGCTCGTTAGCGTATTTAATACATATGAGTAAAACCCGAACGAGTAGTGAAGTCCTAATAGAAAACTTTATTTTTAAAGATTATTTCTACCCAAATCTTAATATACATTTTGTTGCCCCACTCTAGTTTAATATTCTTCAATTTGGGAAATGATACCTGGACATCTTGATTAGATGTCGTGAGTATAGTGGCATTAGACGACAGATTAAAAGTTGTCATTAAATTCCAGAACATTCTTGATACACATTCAAGAAATGTCGATATCATCATTTAACAAAATCTTATTTATTTTTACCAAAAACTAAGCTTTGTTTTAAAAACTTCAAAAACACTGCCCTTTAACTCGTGTTCCCTACATCACTCACCTTAAGTGAGTTAAGTTAAGAGGGACTAACTAGAAATTAGCAAGGCCAATTTAGAGGAAATGCACTCTAATTTGCGTGGAGGAAGAGTGGAAAACTACCTAGGAAAAACCATCCTTATTGCACCCGACCGGGATCGAACCCTGGCCTTCGATAGTCTAGTCCAACTCAAGATTAGCGCGTTAGACCACACGGCCACCAAAGTGAGGGGGAGATAATTACTTTGCGTTAGATATCAAGGCAATGTTAGGAGTACTGGTGTCACGACTTTGCAAGAGCGTTATTTGGATCCAGTAAAGAAAGATTGTTCTGAGCTCTTGGGGAATCAACGCATCCGCTCGCTGCGTCTTATTCCTCTACCAACCTTGGTGGGTACGAGGACTAAACACCATGCTCATCTAGTTTTATGATTATGAAAATTTAAAGTTTCGAAACCCTTCGAAAATGCAGGTATATTCCCTTTAAATTTGACCTTCTATCACGCTTATCCCATTAGTTACTCATTATTTAGTTATTAGTTATTACTAACTTTTTCTTACCGCCCAAACAGGGATGAGCAAAGTTAAAGAAAGTGGAAAACCATTCTGAAAAAAAAAACTCAGTCCACTTTGCCTGGATTCTAACACTGATCTTTCCATCCTATATAGGCAGTCTAGTGTATTGTGAGAGCGACGCCTTCTCAAATCATTCGACAACCAAAGTATCCATTAGTTAAATGAAATGTGGATAGTCTCTTGAAGGCGGTCGGGTGATTAGAAAAGGTGATAGATCACACTTTTAGAGCACATACGTCCTGAAGTGGTATTCTAGTAGATAATATAGGGTTGGATTGAAGATCAAGTGTGTAAGTCGTAGACTTAGGCGTCAACCTCGTATGATCTAGTTGCCTGGTAGCGGTGAATTCACTATTTATATCCCGGTTGAGTTTACTAAGGCTTTGCCTTAATGGTTTTTCCATTTAATCTCCACGAAAATTCAGGTAAATTTCCTTTATATTCTACCTGCATGCCCCATTTGTGTAGTTGAAAAGTATTCGGTTGGGTAGTAAATAATGTATCGCATAACTATATAGAAGTGTAGATAGCATTGCGTTTATAAAGGGCAATAAAGAACTTAGAATGACTTTTATTTATAATAATATTTAGCATCGCGTCTTACTACCCGTTTGGGTGATAAGCTTTAATTACTAATTACTCTAATGGATTAGGAATTGGGAAGGTTGAATTAGAGGAAGTGAACCCGCATTTGCGTGGAGGGAGAGTGGAAAACTATTTTGGAAACCCCCCCCCCCCCAGTTCACCCAGCCGAGATTCGAACCTCGATCTCCCCATCCTCAGCAGTATAGCTCAGCACGAGTATAGCTCAGCACGACAAGCGCGTTAGCCAACTACGCCACCGAGGCGGGTTAGAATGACTTAAAACTTTTAATTTCTGGCCATACATCCTTGTTCAGTGTCTATAATGTATTTAAAAATATCAAAAATGCACGACGTTCCGCGGGATAGGTACGTTTTAATTTATTTACTTTTTATTATCAGCTTAGGACTAAATATTTACCAGAATCAAACATTGGACCCTTATTTCCTAACTTAGGAATAAAAAAGAAAGAAGGAAATCGTCTTTAGGATCTCAAATACCCGTAACTATGATGTTGGTTGCCACACCAATATAAAGGTTATTTTATTAACTATTTTATTAACATATATTATTATTTGTAATTATATTTTGTGTTTGTTATATGTAACATTAAATGTATCACTAAAATACTTCCATAAAATCCTAAATCTTGATAAATCGGGAGATAAATAAAAAAACATGTTTTTTTCCCCCATTTCTACACATTTAAATACTGTTTCCTTAAAAATGGTTTGATCAAATTTAGCAACTTTTATTATATATTATTACTTTGGTTACGTATCGTTTTTCTAAATATTAATTATCACTTTCATTAGTTTTTTTCCCCCTCTATCTGGTTATTTGTTTTTGATTTTGCACTCACGTTTATGGATAACTCTGTATGTATTATTTATTTTTGGAAGTTTTTTTTCTATTCCTCTCTTAGCAATATTTGCATAGCGCGTTCTTTCTTGAGTGATATCACACATTTAGTTTCCATCGTGTAAAACTCTAGGGGATTGAAGTTTTATTATTCATTTAGAGCATACGGTTTTATTTTCAAAGAAATAAAATCCTAAAAGGTTAGAAATGAAAAAGTTTCATCTATTTTTAAATTAAATCAAATTTGCATGCAATAGAAGAAACTCAAATTCAAAATTACATTCTGTTTGAATGTCAACAACTGATAATAATTTTAAAACTATACAAAAATGCAATGCTCTGCAGCTTTCTTTCTTTTTAAGTTTTGTGCCATTACTTGGTACATTTAATCATATTTGGAGATGGCCAAAACACATTTTAAATTTAAACATTTTTCAACAAACAAAAATCCTTGTTGGGTGTCACAATGGCAAGCGCATCATTCGTGTTAGACTGGACTACCGATGTCGGGGCGATAGGGGTTCGAATTTTGCTCATATCGGGGTTGTATTATTAGTTAGGATTCCTGAGGGTATATTTTCCTCAATTGTTTTACAATTTCCCTCCACACAAATTGCTTCTAAAACTTTATCTTCCTCATAATTATCCCAAAATCGAAATTAATGTACTAAGATATGAGAGAAAATATCTCACGGAAATCGATAACAAGATATTTGGCTAAGTACGCCATTGGTCTCGGGCTATATTCCTTGTCCAAGTGCCATTTCTACCCTATAGCTAAATTAATATTTGTGGAAGGCAGTAATCCTTACAAAATAATGTACAGTAAATCGTCGCTAGTCCGGATTAATTGAGGGGAGAGGTTATCCGGATTAAGTGGTAATACGGCTTACTTAAGCAAAAAATAGCCCAAATATACCGAAATATTTAGGACACAAATAAAATAAATAGAAAATATAATAATAAAAAAAGGTAGTGCTGATAAAAATATCACTGTAGAGCCTTTATTAAAAACTATAGAAATACAAGACAGTAGTTCATCTATTGAACACTCAAGAGTTTCTAATTGTTTTGACGTAATAATGCAGGTTCGAAGAAACTTTCCATTATTGTCTAAAGAGACAGTGGCTTCTCATCTACCTTCCTAAATACCGCGTGTATTTTCAAATTACTCACAACTGTGAACAGAAATTTTCATATTTTGGTCCTGACTATCCATTTCTATCTGGATTAACTGTAACCGAATTAGTGAGAGCTAATTGTAATTTTATTGCCAATGTAACATGTTCATAGGTGAATTGTAATATATTTCATAGTGGTTTTTTTTTAGTGTAACCTTCTTAGAACTTCTGTTAGGGACGCGAAAAAGGTATGTGTTTTTTAAAAGTTTTATAGTGAAACATTTGGTTTGCCAAAAAATATATTGCTCCAGTATAAACACAGTTGAATATTCTTCAAATGGTGGTATCAACATTTCTTGAATATTTGTAATGAACTTAGTGGCATTAGCTTAGAAACTTTTTAAATTAAGAGAAAAAGCTGTCATTAAATTCCAGAACATATTTGGCAGATATTCAAGAATTGTCGATATCATCACCTGAAAAAAAAATTAAATTCTCTGTTTGTACTGGAGAATTATTTGATTTTATTATGACAAGAAAAGTCTCGCTATAAAAACTGCAACTATACCGCCCTTATCTTACGTTCCCTACACTCCCTCTCGACTGTATGAAAAAATTGATTTACGTATCACAAACATGTTGATAAACATCACACCCTTCAGTAATTTCCTATCCACCTTTCAAAAGAAATCATGAGGTGTGTATTTTTGCAAGTGATGACCTTTCAAATCTTCCCTTTAGTGTTATAAACAAGCGACAGTTTACACGATAAAAGTCACGGGTGTGTTTACCTGAGCGTTTGAGGGACGCAACCGGTTTCTGATAGATCCCAAGCGCCGTCCGGACCCTGCCCATTCGTCCATTCCATTCAAATGACGTACTTCGCAGAGTCTTGGAAACGGAGAAGTTAACATATTATATAAGACATTCAACGTTATTATTATTTATCTTTAGCGCCGCCTCTTACTACCCATCCTGGTTATACGCACACGTACTAATTACGCGAATATGTTGGTACTTATAAGCCCCATTGATTTTAGAAGAAATTTACTCGTATTTGGATTAGGAAAAATTGGAAAAGAATGTAGTAAAAACCACCTTTATTACACACGACCAGTATTCGAACCTTGATCTCCCTATTATGGCCCGTCCAATCTTAACGACGTGTTATAAAAGGATTTAAAAAACCTTACAAGCAAAAAAGGTATGTTGTTAATTCTACATTTAGATATAATTCTTTTATCTCATTTGTTATTACATTTAACATGTACTGTAGCAGTTTTGAGATTTGGGTAGAGGGTGAGGAATATAGATTATGCTTTCCTTGAAAAAAATCAATTTTTATCAAGATCACACCCGAAAACTTGAAGAAGATAGTTAAGTAATGTTTTAGTGAATATGAAGCTTCAAAACTGTCATTTCAATAAGGAATATTGCAGTGTGGAATAGGGAGGGCTTGGTTTCCATTTCAAGTTGAAGGAGCTCTTGAGTTGATTTTTATCTGATGACTAAGTAACATTTAATGTGTTGCTATTTATACTAAGGGTAGATTATAAATAATGGTATTGTGTCAGTTTATGGGTGTAAATTAGATTTGTATATTTTTGAAATATAAAAATTACATAGCAATAGCCTTGATAACCTTATCTTACAGCTAGAAAAGAATTACTTCTATATTAATGTACTCAAAAATAAAGTTATGTGATCTGTAGGGGTCCCTTTTGAGATATATATATATATATATATATTATAATTACCTATAAAATAATACTAATACTATCGTATAATTATAATAATGTTGACTGCAACAGAACATGTTTATTTTTTAAATGGCTCTTATTTTGTAAATTGGAGTGTATTTTAAGGCTGTGATGATAAAAATGGATTATTCAAGTTGGAGTATAGGAACGCGAGTTAGGGGAAATGTTTTATCAGTTTTTATAGCAAAACTTGTGTTTGCCAAACTGAATAAAACATGTCTACATTAGAAACCGAGTTTAATTTTATTCACAAGATGATATCAACAGGTATTTTTTAATATTGTTAGTTAAAATAAAGACATTAGATGAAAAACATCTTAAATGAAGTGAAAACGTTGTCATTAAATTCCAGGACACTTTGACATATATTCAACGACTGTTGAGGTCATCATGTGAAGAGAATTTAACTAAATGTTTCTACCGGTGAAGTATTTTATTTGTTTTGATCAAAACAATGTTTTGTTATAAAAATGCAAAAACGCGTAACTTTTCTTGTCACCTACATTCCCACCTTAACTTAGTTGATGCAAGGTGTGCATCTATCGCGTCAACATAATATTATGTGGTTCCCTTACTTTATAAATTTACATCGGTGAGGGAGAAAAAAAACAGTTCGCTAAAAAGATAAGATGGCTACCAGACAAATAGACCAACTGAATATTTGATCCCTAAAAGTTAAAGGTAATTTTATAAATGTTGCTTAGTATTGAAGTGCTTATAACCCGAATGGGTAGTATGACGTTATGCTAATAATACTTAGGAATGAAAAGAGTGCTCAACACGGTTTAAATAAATTGACTCTAAACGTGAGGATAAGGCCAAAGTCAGGAAAACGTTGAGAGACAGATAGGAAGGAAGGGGAGATTTCATATAAATCCGACGATGTAATTTATATTTCTGTCAGAAGCAACTCGGATCTCATTTCATGACCTTTTTGTTTTACAGAAATGTCAGCATGAGGTTACGTCGCCATGGTTTATCTCGAACCCCTTTAAACGGGAGACACTAAATAAGGATTATTTCTTATTTAATTATCGAGATAATACCCGCTTCGTTGGCCGCATGATTTAAGGCGCTATTCTAGCAGTAGACTAGACTGCTGTTGACTGAGAAATCTAGGTTTGAATCTCGTGTTACAACCCACTCTGTTACCTTTTATTTAAGACCATAAATAAGATAAAAGGGAGCGGGAGTAAGCTATGGAACAAGTGACAAGGTAAATTATTAGCAATATTTAAAAGCAACAATATGAACGGTTTATTCAAAACAATAACATTAGAGCAGAAAACTTTACATGGTCTCATTAACCAAACTGAGATATGTTGAAAACCAAACAAATAGATAATGACTTCATGTCTTTAATTCACGCAGATAACTTAAGAGAAAGTTATAAAACTCGTAATATATCCAAAATTCAAATGGGTCAATCTTAAATATACAGAACACCCGTAACGTTGAATTTAGTACAATAAATCATTTCTTGAAATTCATTATTTTCGAGGTAAAGTATACTTAAATGTGACAGACGATAATTTAAATATTACGTCGACTCAATTTTATGTAGCCTAAAGGTGATAGGAAGACCATATCAACAAGAAGTTTAATCTTGAACCTTTTTGTCGAGGTTTTTTTGTTTGTTTGTTTTTTCAAACTCTCATCACGTTCGAGAGGATGGAATAAACCTTTTTTTTTATGAAAAGAATCGTGTTTCCATAAATAGAATATCACAGAAGATATTTACCTGGTTCGTAGAGTAGGACGTAATCGATTTTACACAGGCTGCGCGTTATCTCCCGTTACACGCCTTTCAATGGAAACAATTCAGAGTGTTTCACTGGTTTCTATAAAACAAATTGTAGACAAAACGTTGAGTACAATGTTATATACAGTGTGTGTGTGTGTGTGTATGTGTGTATGTGTGTATGTGTGTATAGACCTATATTGTATGAATGTGTTTATGTGAATATATACATACGTACACACACGTTTGTGTGTGTACGTACGTATATATTCACATAAAAAAATTATGTATGTATGTAATGTATGGTATGTATGCTATGCATGGTATGTATGTTAAGTATGTTATGTATGTGTGTATGTATGTATGTATGTATGTATGTATGTATGTATGTATGTATGTATGTATGTATGTATGTATGTAATGTATGGTATGTATGCTATGCATGGTATGTATGTTAAGTATGTTATGTATGTGTGTATGTTTATTGTGTATTTGTGTGCATGTGTATAAACGAATGAAACTATAAAGCTGGGATCAATAGATTTTATCAGATCCATGGAGATTATTATGATCCTTAGTAAGTTTATGTAAGCTTTGCATTTTAAAAAATACCACAATTTTGCCCACCATAGAGATACTGGAATAAAAGACAAAATGGCATAGTAAAGATTAGGTAAACTATTACATTGTAGTAAAAATAAATATTAGTTAAAAATATTTTGCTAAAAAATATAATGAATGTTAGAAAGTAAAGCTTAAAAAATATATTTACTATTCTAAACTGCTGAGGACGGGGAGATCAAGGTTTTAATTTCTGTCGGGTGAACAGGGGTGTTTTTTTTCCTAAATGTTTTTCCACTCTCCCCCACGCAAATGTGGCTCAGCTTCCTTCATATTCAAACTTTCCAATTCCTAACCCATTAGCGTAATTAATACCTAAGCGTATAACCCGAACGGTTAGTAAGACGTGGTGCTAAGTATTTTATTATACTGTATAATTTATCTCTATATCATCAGAATAAACACACGAGCAAGGTGAATGCGGTTGGAATAAGATATATCAGAAATGTATGTGGAAAAATTCTTAAATAAACAGAGTTAGTAATGAATGGGTGCTGAAGGAGTGCGGTTTCAAAGGGAATACTATAGGTAAATGGGAAAGGGGTGTATTTTGGGCACGCTGAAAGGATGAGTGCGGATCGAATGACGAAACTAATATATGCAGGTAAAGTGTATGGATCAAAAGGAAGTAAGAAGTGGTTAAATGTTGTAGATGAATATGTGAAAAGAGAAACATTGAAAGTTTTAAGAATAAAAGCGCATGTATGACTCGGTGTATGGATGTTGTTGAAGTTAAGGGAGTACCTATGCAAAGTTACGGCAGTGTGGAGAAAGTTAGTGAGGATGGATTAAGTACGGAGTTGTTGTTTTATCTATATGCATAGTTTCTTGGCTACCCAGTAAGGGAATGGCGTTATTAGATATATGTGTGTGAATTCAATGTTATATTATGTAGTGTTATGTTGTGTTATGTTATGCTATGCTATGTAATATAGTGAAATGTAATGTAGTTTAATGTAATTTAATGTAAGTGTGTGTATGTATGTTTGTGTATGTGTGTGTATGTTCACATGCGCGTGTGTATGTATATGTATATATATGTATATGTATGTATATATCATTAATTAAACGGACAAATAATTTAACAACAATTATAATTTATTTTTTCCTCCATCATGTCACCGTGAGTTTCCAATTTTCAAATAACGGACTTCTTTTGAAAATCACCCGCCTCGGTGGCGTAGTTGGCTAACGCGCTAGTCGTGTTGAGCTCGACTGCTGAGGACGGGGAGATCGAGGTTCAAATCTCGGTTGGGTAAACTAGGGGTGGTTTTTTTTCTAAATGATTTTCCACTCTCCCTCCACGCAAATGCGGGTTCATTTCCTCTAATTCACCCTTCCTAATTCCTAATCCATTAGCGTAATTAGTACTTAAAGCGTATAATCCGAATGGTTAGTAAGACGTGGTGCTAAATATTATTATTATTATATTGAAAATCAGACCGTGTTTCACACATCGACGAATTTTGAAGACCGGAGCTATTATTGTTTGTCTCGTTTGACGCGAAACGAGTATGTATTGAATGGAGTGTGCACCGCAACATCTTTCGCAAAAAAATCCGCACGTATGTGCCTATTGAAAGGTTCTTTTTTTTTATGAAGTACCTACCATGCCGGGGCTCAGTTACATCCAGATAATTGTGTTCTGACCCGTAAAATCCAAACGCCTCTCGGCTAAATATACTCGGGGATTTATCTTCTAATCATCCTTTCATTTTCGAACACGCTTAGAGTGTTAACTGTAAAACCTAATTATTTACTACGATTGTAAAAAAAAAATCTATTCAATCCGCAACCTCTGAGGGATATCCGGTAGCTAAGCATTACAATGTTTTGTGACTTTTTGTTTTTAGTCTCGTCGATGTATCTTTTGATGTCCTTTCAGAGTCGTATAACCGGTTTTAAAATAAATCAAAAGGATATTGGTCGAGGGATAATTTATGCGTAGATGCTTCAGGTTACTTTTAGAATAAATTGTGTTCTTTAAAAAAAATCAACAAGATAATTAATTGAAACTCTTGTCACAGTGGATGTAAGTCCAACAGAGAATGGAAGAATTTAACTAAATAGAAGAACTAAAATCCTAATCCTTCGTTGCAACATTTATTTAATCAACTAATGCGATGTTTCCTGAGCTGTGGTACTCGACGTACCACTGGGTTTTATTAACAAAATAGTCGACCTCCATGGGCTTTGGGTAAAGTGCTCGCCTCAGGACCCGTTCATCGTAGGTTCAAACCCAGCCGTGGTCGACGGTTTTTTTCTTGAGCGATAAAAATCCGTAGCACAACTTCCTTCGTAGGGGAATTAAATCTATCGGTCCCTTGTCGATTGTGGTATGTAAAAGATCCCTAGAAGGCTTATGGGAAAAAAACTTTCCCGGTAAAATTGGTAGGTTCTTTCGATTTTGTGTTTAGAAATTCTCTTGTGCTGATTAAATCAATAGGTTCAGAAATAACACGTTAAATACCTCAAATAAATAAAAAAAGAATACAAACAAAATATGTTTATATAAAAGGTCTGATAAACAAATCATCTCAGAATTTGTTGTGATTCCATGGTCTTTTAGAGACCTGTCTTCTTTCTTTGTACAGCTTACTACAGAAGCTTTATTAAAATTTGAGATTACTGTTTATACTCTACAATATATCAAGTATTAAGTTTTTTTCCATGAAGCACTAAAAGGCGTACTTTGGTTATGGCACGCCCCCCAAAAAGGGTAAGTGACTAATGAAAGTTTGGGTACCACTACTTTCTACCGTCTTAAATGCCTAGTGTATTATCAGGTAAATCCTATTTTTTTTATATAAGTGAGTGATATAATAACAGATGCATTCGAACCTAAAAAGTATGGTTTAGATAACATTTAATAAGAACGTGTTATGCACACACACACACATACATACACAGACAAATATATATATATATATATAATATTTATTAACTACGCTAATGTAGTAGGCATGAGTGAGGTATAATTTAGAGGAAATGTACCTGAATTTGATTGGAGGTAGAAATGCAAAGTATTTAGGAAGACATATCCTTTATGCTTCCGTTGATGGGGAGGTCTAGCTCAAACCCCAATCGAGTCTACTGAAAAGTATTTTTCGATATAGTTTTTCACTCTTTATCCACAAAATTGTGGGTACTTTGCCTTTAAAATCTATCTACCTCATCAAGCAATCAATGTAGATATACAGAATAAACAGCCCAGGCGTGTAGTATGTCGTGCTGAGCGCGCGCGCGCACACACACGTATATATATAACGATTACGTCTTTCTCTGCGGCACTTAGGAGATCAGGGATTGAATCTCGATCAGGTCGGGTATACCGAGTTTTTTTTTTTCCAAAATAGTTTTTCACACACCCCGAAAATGCGGATACACTTTTTTACAAATTCACATTACTCATTAGCGTAATTAGTACGTATGCGTATGACTTGAAGAGGTGATAAGACGTGGTAATAAAAAAAAGATAAAAAAATTATATAAAAGTTAATATTGAAATGTGAAGACACCCAAACATACTTCAAAGGACACTACAATAATAGGGAGATTGGTGACCTGGTAGGCTAGGGGTAAGGTGTCAGACCTCTATGTTAGGTGTCCGAGGTTCAAACCCCGGTCCCGGCACAGATTTATCTGATTACCAAACCCTTCCTTCCCCTCTGACAAGACGTGTATTAATCACAACTTGTGAATGTGTGGATTGCCAGGCCTCTACAGTGGTTCGGATTCCACGTTAAACTGTAGGTCCTCCATTTCATCTCACAATCACTCTACCATTACACATTAGCGTAAGTGCGTATAACTCGAACGGGTAGCAAGACGCGTTGCTGCTGCTACTACTACTACTACTACTAATAATAATAATAATAATAATAAGAAAAGAATAATAATAATAATAGGGAGGACTCGAAATTGACTGTACATAGTAAATTTTAACGCTGTATTTACTCAGTCATTCTGGTGAGCACTCATTGATGAACCTATACCCAATAAATAACAACCGTCCCACGCTGCAAACTATCTCCATGCCGCCTTTTTCCGCACAGCAATCACTTTTGACTTCGGTGGAGCCAAACAAACATTTGCTCATTAAAAGGTAATGTATATGGGTCTTTTTTTTTCGGTGACTCAGATGTGTTAATATGACCTTTCGCTTCACCCCCAACTCCCCTCCCAACCTTTTTACAATTTTAGGACGACATTCATCACTATACAAGCATATTCTCATCTCGTTATCTATCAGTGACAAGGGAAGGTTCTTAGTCAATCAGAGTAGTACGGCGTTGTAATCTGTACTATCCGGATACTGCTTGTATTTCCATTCAGGTTGGTTGACAGCTGCTATCCACCGGTCCCAGTTCTATTCCCATCTTTTCAGCTCCACTTACGACTGGCAGCCAAGCTCCCTCACCAGTTTGATACGTCCTAACTTTATTTAAATTGCAAAGATTTGTCAGGTTATATTTTATATTAATAGACACGTAATTACTTTACCATAAGCGCTGACTAAAAACATAGGCAGGCACTTTTTACTGTATTTATATTTTAATTAATAATATAACAATGTTGTATCATGACTGAATAATTAAACTTATTCCAGGAGTTCAGTTAATTCGTTCAACAAATAACACCCGCACGTTAACCGTTCTTTATTCTGAGTACTGAGCACATACTTCAAGTTGCCCTGTGTATGTTAATCTACAATAGCCCCATGGATTCTTTGGTGCTGACCGACACTTCACAGCTGATATCTGACAGCTTTGAAAAGTTACCAGACCAAATTATGTATCTCTACGCTGAATCATATAATCTGCAAAAACATGTGTTTAGCAGCTGTCACTTCTGACGGTCGAAATTTATGTATATACCCAAATGTTGACTGTCAGTTGTCAGCTGTGAGCTGTCAGTCAGCACCAAAGAAGCCATGGGGCTACTGTATCTAGGCTTGTCCCCTACAATTCCTTCCCTCCACAAAATCTTCCAAGATGATAGCCAGCAAACTCTAATGTCTAATTATGTGTACAATCCAGATGTTTCTTATCCTCCCCAGATGTTTCATCAAGGATGTTGCCTTTCCAATCCTTCTCAAAACCTTTTCGTTACTACATACATACCTAATCACGCCGTTCCCTTACAGGTTAGGCAAAAAGAATGTGCATACAGCTAAACAAAACAACTCTGTACGTAATCCATACGCGAACTGCGCAGTTTCTTCTGCACTCGTAGACAGAGGCGGAGATTTGTCCGCGCGTATCCGTAAAGAAAATCTGCTTGAAAAATGTATCGAATAAATCAATGCGCTTAAACACACTGACTCAAAACGCACATGTGCTTAAAAATTAAGATACAAGTAGACAGCTACGCATAATATTGTGAAATGGTCTTGAATGAATAATGTGTGTGTAATTCTCGTTATTTATTGATCTATTTCACTGAAAAACGTAAACAAATTAGAAAACATTCATCGAAATAATACTTTTTAAAAAAATACTTTTATTCACTAGCAAATTAAATATATTTGCAGCTGTTTCAAGTATGCTTTTCACAGAATTATTGGTCTACAAACATTTGTTGGTTGTGAATTGTTGCGTCACTCGAGCAAATCCGTCTCTAAATTTTCTGTGTGCTTTATTAATAAATATTGGTGACCTGGTGGTCCAGGGGTAAGGTGTCAAGACTTCTGTGCTGGCGGCCGGGGTTCAATCCTCGGTCCCGGCAAAGATTTATCTGATTACCCAACCCTTCCTTCACCTCTGACAAGACATCTTGTGAATGTGGGGAGTGCCAGGCCTCCACCGTGGTTCGGATTCCACGTTAAGCTGTAGGTCCTCCATTTCATCTCACAACCACCCTACCATTACACATTAGCGTAAGTGCGTATAACCCGAACGGGTAGTAAGACGCGGTGCTAATAATAATATTAATAATTAATTAATATTGGGCTATTGCGCTAAAAACTACATCTTGATAGTTTGTTGTTAGCTCCGTGTATCATTAAGGAGATAATGTATCCATACTAACTTCATTAGACATGTCAATAGAAGGGGGCACTCGAAAATGAATTTAAATAGTACCCTGCGTTTACCTTTGAGGTGGAAGTATAGGGAACGCGAATTAAGGGCAGCGTTTTTTTTTGCAGTTTGTATGGCAAAACATTTTTCTGGCCTAAACAAATAGAAATGTAGAGTTTAATTTTATTCACATGGTGATATCAACAGTTCTTGAATATCTTTCATGAGCATGAAGAGGAAAAGTTTTCATTAAACTATAGGTTTCTACTGGAGGCTTATTTGATTTATTTTGACCAAAAAAAAAGATGTTAGGATATAAAAACTAAAAAAACAATGCTCTCAAATTAAGTTTCCTACATCCTCACGTTAATAAAAGACTGCTACCTTCCAAGGTAAACGAAGTGTATAATTTTAAGAATGTGTACAATATGCCTTTTGATGCTGAACCTTTCAAACTAAGGACTTCTTTAAAAAAAAATGGCTTAGTCACTGACAGAAAATACATACATACATACATACATACATACATACATACATACATACATACATACATATATACATATATACATATATACATATATATATATATATACATACATACAATAAATTAATGAGCATACACTAAATCTCGATGACTAGCACATTCGCTGAAAATTGAGAGCGAAATCCGCTTAAGTGGATTAACGATCCACACCCTCTCTGGAAATAATGTGTGTTGACCCACGTGATGTTTTGCAACGCAAACTAGACACAGTTAATTATCATCAATTTTTTTACTTTTGGTTGGATAAACAGATATATAATTTGTTTATTGTCATGATATGTGCTTTATAATGTGTGTTGTGTATTAGTGCAAATCAAACAATACGTCACATATACTTTCTATTTAATGAACTATTTCAATTTGCTTCGAAAAAGTGATCAAAGTTTTCTGGTCGTACTGTTCAATTTTCATAAGAAGATACTTTTAAATAGATAAAAAAAAATTCTGCCGAAATTGATAATTTTACAATATTATTATTGTTATTTTATAGGTAATGGTAATACCTTTAAAAAGTGACAGCGGAAGATTACATGAATTGTGGTGTGATGATGTGAAAGTATATCTAGTTACTGTTTTAGTTGTCACATAGATCGTTACCTATGAGAATAGGACTGTATCTAGTTTCACAACGCTTACGCACTGATAAGAGTCAATTGTATTTAAAAAATGTAATTGGACTTTTTATCAGGTCCCTTCGACCAGAACGGACAAAGCTGAAATATTATCAACTAGAGCCAGTGGACAAGGCACTACGCGCTGAAATATTGTTATTGACTAAGAGTATAACATGAAACGGTAGTAAGAAGTGGTGCTAAAAAAAATTACAAACTGTTTTATATATTATGGTAAAGTAAAAACTAACAGTGAAAATAAGATATAAAGTTTTATTATTAAAGTTTTTTATGTTGAAATACAAAAAATTATAAAAACTGACAGACGACATTACAGAACAATTTAGATGTACAAATGTTAGCTAAGTTCACGTATCTTATTCTTGTCAGTTTTTATTTTTATCATTTCAAGTGAGTTGTCTTTTTGATTAATTTTTGTTCTTCCTTTTTTTTTGTGTGTGACGAACGTGTCTGTCATTACAACAGCCCCTAGCCAGCTTAGTAAATTATACTTTTGTTTAAAGAGAATAAAACCGTTCCCTACAGGTCTTCTTCTAATTTAAATAAATGTCGACTAAAATTCATATATTTTTTTGGCCCACGAGAGTGGAATGTCTAAAGGTACTTGAAGTATCCGTAAGTTTACGCGATGCGCTGATTACGAATACATCATAAACCTGTTTAAGTACATAACATATACACTCGGTTTACTCTGAAAGCTAGCAGTCTTACCTTGACTGATTGAACTATGGTCCTGTACACTCAGTTTACTCTGTAAGCTCTCAGTCTTACCTTGACCGATTGAACTATGGTCCTGTACACTCAGTTTACTCTGTAAGCTCTCAGTCTTACCTTGACCGATTGAACTATGGTCCTGTACACTCAGTTTACTCTGTAAGCTCTCAGTCTTACCTTTACCGATTGAACTATGGTCCTGTACACTCTGTAAGCTCTCAGTCTTACCTTGACCTATTGAACTATGGTCCTATACACTCCGTTTACTCTGAACGCTAGCAATCTTACCTTGATTGATTACACTATGGTCCTGCACACTCAATTTACTCTGAAAGCCAGCAGTCTTACCTTGACCGATTGAACTATGGTCCTATACACTCCGTTTACTCTGAAAGCTAGCAATTTTTCTTGACCGATTGAACTATGGTCCTATACACTCCGTTTACTCTGAAAGCTAGCAATCTTACCTTGACTGATTACACTATGGTCCTGTACACTCAATTTACTCTGAAAGCTAACAGTCTTACCTTGACTGATTTAACTATGGTCCTTTACACTCCGTTTACTCTGAAAACTAACAGTCTTACCTTGACTGATTGAACTATGGTCCTTTACACTCAATCTACTCTGTAAGCTAACAGTCTTACCTTGACTGATTACACTATGGTCCTGTACACTCAATTTACTCTGAAAGCTAACAGTCTTACCTTGACTGATTTAACTATGGTCCTTTACACTCCGTTTACTCTGAAAACTAACAGTCTTACCTTGACTGATTGAACTATGGTCCTTTACACTCAATCTACTCTGTAAGCTAACAGTCTTACCTTGACTGATTACACTATGGTCCTGTACACTCAATTTACTCTGAAAGCTAACAGTCTTACCTTGACTGATTTAACTATGGTCCTTTACACTCCGTTTACTCTGAAAACTAACAGTCTTACCTTGACTGATTGAACTATGGTCCTTTACACTCAATCTACTCTGTAAGCTAACAGTCTTACCTTGACTGATTTAACTATGGTCCTTTACACTCAGTTTACTCTGAAAACTAACAGTCTTACCTTGACTGATTGAACTATGGTTTTGTACACTCCGTTTAATCTGAAAGCTAGCAGTCTTACCTTGACTGATTGAACTATGGTCTTGTACACTCTGATTACTCTGAAAGCTAGCAGGCTAGCAAGCGGGAAAAATGTTGTGCTCTCATCCTTAATTTCAGCGAGTATGGATCCAAGGTAATACATACGGTATATTAGCTCAATAAGTTGAGCGGCTGCTTACTGAGTTAAGTGCCCAAAGGTTCAATTCCCAACACAATCGAAAAAAAAAGAAGTCAATGGGTGAAATCAAACATTACCTTTAATATTAATTAACATGAAGGAGCCTGGAAGTTGTACCAATAGTGTAGTTTAATTAATTTGTAAGTTAAGTGTTAGTTCATCAAGAGCACATTAAATGCATTTATATTGTTGTGTATATATATATATATATATATATATATATATGTGTGTGTGTGTGTGTGTGTGTGTGTGTGTGTGTGTGTGTGTGTTTTGGGCGAATGGTGGGATTTTTCCCATCTCACCGACTTTGTGCGTTCGGTACAGATTGGGACTATCCTCGCTTAAATGAACGGGTTGTTTGGGAGACTATCCTCGCTGAAATACACGGGTTGTTTGGGGGACTATCCTCGCTGAAATACACAGGTTGTTTGGGAGACTATCCTCGCTGAAATACACGGGTTGTTTGGGGGACTATCCTCGCTGAAATACACGGGTTATTTGGGAGACTATCCTCGCTGAAATACACGGGTTGTTTGGGAGACTATCCTCGCTGAAATACACGGGTTGCTTGGGAGACTATCCTCGCTGAAATACACGGGTTGTTTGGGAGACTATCCTCGCTGAAATACACGGGTTGTTTGGGAGACTATCCTCGCTGAAATACACGGGTTGTTTGGGAGACTATTCTCGCTTAAATGCACGGGTTGTTTGGGAGACTATTCTCGCTTAAATACACGGGTTGTTTAGGGGACTATCCTCGCTGAAATACACGGGATGTTTGGGGGACTATCTTCGCTGAAATACACGGGTTGTTTGGGGGACTATCTTCGCTGAAATACACGAGTTGTTTGGACCAGGTTGGTCTCTTTGGACGTGGCGCAGTTGTGAAAACTCCTGTTAATCCTGTGTTGGTTTACTGGTGACTCGCATTTCTTTAGTCAGTGTTTGTTCAAACTCTTGATAGCTACGCTAGTGTTATGTAAGATTAGGTTTGAGAAACTGAAAGGAAATCACCTGATATTTAGGCTAGGTTATATAATAATGATAATAGTTTTATTGCGCATCTGGGCTACATTATTATTAGCCCAGTAGGGGAACGATCAGCTATTGTATCGTTGCTCAGGGGATGCCCGAATGTACTAACCGTACATCCTTTCCATGGGGGCTCTATCTATGTCCCGATGAGTTGAGATGAGATGATGGTGAGAGTAATAATGAGGGCTTGAAACCAGTAGAAACACTTGTTACTAGGTGTTCTGTCTTACGACAGGTCAATTCCTTTTGTCAGTGAATTTAGACCACCAATTCGTCCTGTTCTTTGCCTCCTCCTTCAGCTCCCAGGATTTTCTTCTGTCCTTCAGGTCATCTAGTATTTGACTACTCCTTTTTCCTAAGCTTTTCTTTCCCTCAACCTTTTCTTCTATGACGTAGTGCAGAAGGCAGTTCCTCCTAAGGATGTATCCGAACCAGTTTGCTTTTTATTGAAGAATCACATCCAAAGTGGCTCTCTGATCAACCATTATTCTTAGGACTTTTTCATTTGTCACCCTGTCTGTCCACCTAATCTTCTCCAGTCTTCTCCAGCACCACATTTCAAAGCTTTCCAAGTATTTATTTTCTAACTTCCTTTGAGTCCAAGTTTCTGCTCCATACAGCGCAATGATCCAAATTTATCATTTCATCCATTTCTTCCTCAATTCCAAACTCAATTTTCTGGTCAGCAGTTACCTCTTCTTGGTTATAAAATAGCTGTTTATGCAAAAAAAAAACTTTTTTTTTAAACTCACACACAATTCGACTTGAAATGTTCATGCACCGTTATTAACAAATTCATCATCCCCTGTTGATTACTACTGCTGTAACGTAGGTTATATTTATTCAACTCTGATATAGTACGATTCTTGCAGGAAGGACTTTTTATAAAATACAAAACTTTTTAACGATTAATATTGATATACTATTACTAAACTAATAAAGTTATTTTATATGTATTGATATTCTCTATAAAAAGTGACTGCTGAATATCACATTATTTGACGTATGAATATACTAAAGTAGTTTTAGTAAGATTTTGTGATAGATAGGGTCCTTCAGATCCTACCATACATCTGTATATGTCGGTAGACTTGAAGGGGGCAGGTTGGTGAATGGTGGTGTAATACTTAGGCAGGATAGCAGTATATAATTAAGTGATTATGTAATAACTAAACGAGACTTTAAACGCTCTGACCTAATGAAGCAAGATTGTTTAATATACTCTAAGAAAGCTAGCAGCGTGAAATAACGTGTGACGAGCTGCAGGTAGCACAGAACTATTTGCGTGAGACTTAAGGGCACTTTCAAGGAAGAATTAATTAATCGCCATGAAAATATGATGGCTAGTCAACTTACTCTGACAGTAAAACCTCTCTAGAGGTATAGATATGAACAAAGACTATATCAAACAGATGATTCCTCTGTTGTCACCTTTTTTTTTATTATGATACGTATTTTAGGATGTATCTCAAACAGACGTGTGCAAGAATGTTATTTGGGGGAAAATGAAAAAGGCTCAAAATTAAAAATGATAGTATAACCTATCTTATATAATTTATATGCCTCACAAGCTATATATATTAATGGGTCAGGTTTTAAAGGGGGAAAGCCAATTTTATCTCAAATTGAGAAAGTGATGCCATCTGTTAGATAATCAAGAAACCTCTAATGGATTTTAGTTTGTGGTTAAAAAGGTTTTTTTCATAATTAAATATATATATTTTTTAAGTATTAGCTTGAGTTCTTAAGAGGTTTAAAATATAAAATGTATTGTCCTGGAAAATGTGTGTAAAGTGACTTTCTCCCTTTTACCCTGTACTCTTCATGTGTTTTGTGTTGAAAAGCAACGTGTTTTTTTTTTTTTAGCACTACGTCTTGCTACTATCTGTTCAGGTTATATGCGTATGTACTAATTACTCTCTAACGTTCATAAGAACTAAACTAAGTTGTCGACTTGAGGTGAAAAACAATTTGCGATGAGCTTTGTCAAACCTCTTAACTAATATTCAAGAACTGATGAAAACAAAACAATGACAACCATAAGAATAATCTTGTCATTTTTATTCCTACCATAATCCTGCCAGTGTTACAAAGATGTTTGTATAAAATAAAGAAGTGACTATTAAGCAGTAAAAAAAGTATTTATTTTTATAAATTTCCCCAAAAATTAGAGGATTGGGATGGGAATTTGACTATCTACCAAGAAGGGCGTCAGCTGAAAAAAAGCTGGGAGCTACTGAAAGGCATCACTTTCGTGTTAGAATGACCTGCTGAAGATGAATTTATTCAGGTTCAAATCTCGATAGGGTCTTATGAGTTTTTTTTTAAAATGGTTTCTCATCCTCCTTCCACACATGCGTTAATATTACCTCTCTAAATTGCTTCCTTCCTCATCCCTACCCTTTTAGAGTATTTATCTTGTATGCGTATAACCTTAACATATAAAGTCGGTTCAGCGTAGAAATTGTTTTCTGAAAGGTCTTTTTTCCTACCAGAAATCTAAGACCTTTCAGAAAGTAATTCATACCGTGAATGGAGTTTAGTATACGCATTGATAAAAAAAAACTCCCCATATGCATTAAATATGTTAAAAAGTGATAGCGGAGTTACTGATAGCTTATCGACACGGTTATAGTAACTCATTGTTTCCACTTTAGTCAACCATACGTTGTGTTATCTTCGACAACATTGAACAAGAGTTTTTTTTTAATCTGTTTACCATGCTGAGGTTCATTCGTTGTGTTGAATGCTCTCGGCGAACCCAACAAACTTAATCCTGTTTCCCATTGACGAAGAGAGCTAATACCGAAGTCCATAGAGGGGCAACTAACTGTTGAATCACTGGCTCGCATTTAAGGTTCACGAGGCGTTAAATGCCTAAATTTAAATTGACACAGTGGCCCGAAATGATAAGCTCAAAATCAGGGTTAATCCTTATGCTTTGTTTACTTCCACATTTGGGTATCACGATGAAAATAAATCAAAAGTTGAAAAGGAGAGGAAGAACACAGAATAAATAATGTTGGTCAAGTGCAAGTGCTCTTTTCACTTTCTCGTGTAGAAAAAAATTAAGTTGATATAATCGTGGGAATTTTTAGCTTGAAGATCATGATGGATCTTGACGTTTTATTTGCATCTGAACTAAAAATAAATGGTTCGATGCAAAGCAGAGACTTTCTCTCTTTTATCTTAAAATAGACATATTTACTAATAACTCTTAAGATTTGTGAAACATATATATATATATATATATATATATATATACATACATACGGTTCCAGAAACACTCCACCCAAGAGCATCAATGAAATAATATACACTTTTACTTTGGATTCACGCGTTTGCTGTAAAACGCGAGCAGTGCGGAGATTTGGTCACGTGACAGCGCTAATCCAATCACATGATGTCCGCTTAGCCAGAGTAGCCCGCACTGCTCGAGTAGAGATAATTTTAACTTTGCCAGCGCTTCTACAGAAAACCGGCCAACAAGACCCGATCAGTGCATGCGCAAACTTACAGACATGCGTATTTTATATATATAAAAAAAGCACCTTCTCAAGATGGCGTATCTCAAAAGTGATGATGAAAAACGACAGTTTATTGAAAGCCACGAGTTTTATCGATGACAAAATCAAACTGAGGCAGTAAGTAAAACATATAATTTTGTAATATTTTTGTTTTTATGATTGACGTTTCAATGCATCATGGGTAAACATAGAGACTCCCAACTTTCCCCGAGCGTGTGAACAGTTGAACCATTAAGCGGTGCTGACTTACTGTACTGCTTTCAAATTTCAGCGTAAGTGTGAATTCAGCTTTATATAAACACTGAAAAAGAGGAACATCTCTGTTCACCTAAGAGCTTAACAATCAATCTCCCATATCAAATGCTTATATCTCAGAAACTGATTTATAAAAATATATTTCAAACAAAATGTTTTTATATTTAATAGTACTACAACTTTACAATAATAAGTTATTTCGTATCTTGAATAGTTGCGGATATATGATCAAAATTGTAAATTTATGTCTATGTAAAGTACCATCATAGTCATTTAAATTGAAAAATAATTTCTCATTTTATTTTTAATGCCAAACTATGCCTGAATAAAAACATTTCATCAAAGTTGTTGACGCGACTTTTGAGAGTTTTTTTTACCCCTAAGTTAACTATCCTTAATTTTAGGGTTGGATATCTAATTCCAAAACTCCTCAGGGGAACCTTATGTAAACCCTACATACCGATCTTTTCATCCCTATCGGTAAAATTGTTTTATGCTCAAGGCCGAGATACAGGGGCATCACGAAAACATGTTTTTCTGTTTTAGGAGGTTACTAAAAGTTGACGTTAATCAAAATCTTGAGTTAGATTTTTTTTTTTTGACGTTAACAATACTTTTTCTCTAAGGGGTCGAGAAAAAGTAAAAAGTAGATTTTACAATTATGTTTATATATAGGGTCTAAAGTGGGCTACAGCTGAAACAGTTTTAGGGATTTGATTCAAACTGTATGGTATTTAGAAGTTATAAAATCATATATCAAGGTCAAATTGGGATTTACAATTTAGTTCTAAAATTAAGGTTAGTTTTACTAATAGCTGATTTTTGAAAAATTGAAATATTTCTAAAAATGATCCAAAATTTTGTTCAAAATGTATTTGTATCTGGTGTTTCATATCATTATCAACATAATGTGTTTGTTTTTTCTGAGGAAAACTTACTAAATGGATAGTTGACTAATGACTGCTTTTTTAAATGTTGTCATTGAGTGCAATATAATATATGTTAAATTGTGTACTATTATGTCGGACCGTTTGTTACGTATTCATTAAAAATTGAAGAAGAACGAGAAGAAAAAAAACCAACCACACATTTTTTTAAATAGTTAATAGATTTTGACATTTTATTTAAGTTTTTACATTATTATTTTTTAATTCAATGATATAACCATTGACACTTCATTAAAAATAGACTATTTAAAACTCTTAAAGAAAAGTTGAGAGTTTGAAGGAGCAGGGTAAAAGCAAATTTCAAGCCTGTTAAATTAAATCTTTGAGTACTGTAGGAGTGACAAGAATGGACAATATGAGAAATGAAGGAGTGGGAGGAATAGTTAATGAGGAGCCAGTACAAGACAGGACAGGATATAGAAGGCAGGAATTAGGTTGTTCGGGGATGTGAGGAGAATGGAGGAGAAAATACCAAAGAAGGTGCTGGATATTGAAATGAGGGCAAGAAGTCCAAGAGGAAGTCTGAAGGGCAGTTGTTTGAAGGGGGTGCAGTGGAGTGTGGAGGAGATTGGACCATTCCATGGTGGGGGAGGAG
The DNA here is from genome assembly GCA_902151425.1 of Timema shepardi. NCBI lineage: Eukaryota > Metazoa > Arthropoda > Insecta > Phasmatodea > Timematidae > Timema > Timema shepardi. Next base: position 262,930 of record CABFVX010000398.1, read on the forward strand.
GAGAGGGTGTGAGGATAGCAGAAAAATTGGAGAGGCTTGTGTTCCAAACAGACTCGGCCAGAAGCTGTTTATGATTATTATGATGATGAAGATGATTATGAGCTTAGGTTTATTTAATTTCTTAGTTAATTCACACGATAAACCCATAACAACAGTATTTTAGAACGTGGAATAACTCAAGTTTCGTGTCGTAAATATTAATTCGTGAAATATATTCAATTCCTCTTTGGCAACTTGTTTTGATTTGAAAGTTTAATTATAGTAAGGTGTGGGATTGGGATATGTTTATTAGGAGCGCCTGACTATCGGACTGATCTTTGTAACAGTGATATATGTATAAATTATTTTTAATACATGTTCATAATTATATATGACTAGCAATCCCACTCGTCGTTGCCCCTGACACACTGTGGTATTGTGTTATAAATAGCCTAATTAAAAAGCTAGTTAAAAATCCTGCTTTGAGGTGCATTTGAACCCCCTCACGTACACCTATGTTAAAAATTTCAGATCTCTACGTGCCGTAAATTTGGCAGGGCATCGCACACACACAAGCAAACACATAGACAAACACTTCCTTTTATATATAGAAAATATATCTATTTATATATATAATATTATAAAGAGGAAAGATTAGCTTTTTGGTTTTTTGGTTTGTAATGAGGAATAAATTAAATTTTCAAAATTAAATAGAGCCTATGTTCGTTTATAATGTATTTTCTATTGGTGAATGAATTTTTAAAATCGGTCCAGTAGTTTTTGAGTTTATCCATTACAAACAAACAAAAAAATCTTTTCTCTTTATAATATTAGTGTAGATATATGATAGAGAGATAGAAAGAAAAGCCTAGTTGTCTAGACAAGATAATAAACTAATTTTAAAATGTATTGTTTAAAACACTATGACAAAAGTAAAAAAATAAAGTTATTTGGCGAGATAAAAACAATTTATATCAAGTTGACATAATTTAAAATAGTTTTGTTAAGCTAAAGACTGAACATTTTATAAATAGTACCTTTAGCAACATATGTGCCGAATATACCGTCACCAGATTGAGCTTGTGAAAATATCCAAATTTGTGATCCAAACATTTTTTAAACTCTATACTATTATTCATGTATCATGTGAAGTTTGCTTACAAAATATCTCGACTGAAAATAAATATATTCATTACATTCATCTCTTAAGACCAGGTAAGACAGTTAAAGTAATATTAACTAGAGGAATTTGTTTGATTTAAACCTATTTTATTCCGAGTATTTCAATCAAAACTATTTGAGAAAATAGTAAAATTAGCAAGTATTATTTATTAAGTAATTCAGGTTTTGTATAGTGAAAACAATGGAATTTATACTACATACAAATTAAGTTAATTCAAAATATTATCATCCTGTCGTCATTTTGAAGATTTTATTTTATATTCCCCCTTCATAAACCTTTTGTTTGTTACGTCTTTCATGCCAACAATCTTTATCTTCGCTTTTCATCCAAACCTTATATTGAGTTGAGGGTTTTGGCTTTATAAAGTTTCAGACACACAGGATTTTAAAAAGGTATTTTCACTGAGCTAGTCCTCCACATTTTAATGAATGGAGAACGTATTTTACTCCCCACAGAATGAAATTAATAAAGCTTTGTGTTGACTAGGCTTAGTATGTCTTAATTAGTTTAATAATTGAGAATTAGCTCTATACTAGAATGGGATTCATTTATTTATTTTTAGCTTGATACACACAATCTATTGAGGCATTATCAAAAATTCAGTTTGTTTAATTTTACTAACTAGAATATTCACTAAGTTATGTTAACCATTTAGAAAGGGTTTAGTACGATATTTATTAAATCAGCGTTTTGATTTAAATAACGGAAAATTTTATATTGCAGCGTGCGTAAAAAAAAATCCTACACTTTTATTTATACTCTTGATTGGCCATGATGTCTAGCAGACCATGGCTTGATTCTGGGTTGTACTCGCCAATTTTTTTTATATGTATACAGATTCTTCCCGCCATCCGTTATCAAATATCAAGTCTGGCTATGTGATATCAAGCGAATTGTCTTGTGTTAAATTAGTTTGTAAGTCGTGAGATGATATACTCCGTGTTAACACAGCACTCCAATCAAAACTAGTTGTAATTATTTCACGTTTCAAAGCATATTTAATATACCTTTTTCTGATTAAAATATTAAAAAACACATTCTGGCGAATATATTGTATTATATTATTATTATTATTATTATTATTATTATCACCACGTCTTACTACCCGTTCGGGTTATACGCTTTAAGTACTAATTACGCTAATGGATTGGTAATTGGTAAGGTTGGATTTGAGTAAGTTAACCCGCATTTGCTTGGAGGGGGAGTGGAAAACCATTTAGGAAAAACCTCACCCAGTTCACCCGACCGAGATTCGAACCTCGATCTCCCCGTTCTCAGCGTATTATATAATAGATATCACTTGTATTAGTTTCATTTTTCAAATTTATAAAATTTCCCTGGTTATTAAAATGTAAGCTTACTTTAAGAAAAATCCTTAAAACAAAAAATGGTGCCAATCCACAAACCACTCGACTACAGGCATGAATACCAACTAAATACAAGGAAGTAATCCTGGGAAAGATTTTGTGTTGGTAAACCTTCGTGGGAGTAACTTGAATATTGAAGGCTATGCTTCTTAAGATGTCCCGGGTTCGATCCCCGATGCTTACATAATTTTTCTACGAAGCAGTGGATCTGGAACGGTGTAAATCTCAGCCTCGTGATGAAAAATGAGTAGTTACTTGAATAAAGAAGTAGCCGCTCTGGTCTATAAAACTGAGATGAATGGCTTGAAGGTTTATTTTGCGGACAAAATAATACCTTTTATCAACAGATGTTGGTACGCTCATCGTTAATGGTGGCGGCCGCTCGGTCGGTCTACAGCTCGATTACGGGCTCAAGCCATGTAATTTTATTTATGCTCCTCCCAACAGTATTATCGTGAAACCATGTGATAAGCAAGCCTTTCAATTCACCTGTCAAGAGGATAATCAACGCCCAACCGGGTATATCTCTCCTTCTTACACCTTTATCTCCTCACAATGAATCATCACGTGACTACCGGCGTGGCCATCCTCTTGGTTAGCGTGACTTACTACTACGGGAGGGGGTAGATTGGTTTGCCTTTTTTACTTTGTATGGCCCTATATCTGTCTGTCTGTCTGTCTGTCTGTCTGTCTGTCTGTCCATCCGTCCCTGGGGTTTGAACAGAAACGGTTATATTAATTTTGCTAAAACTTGATATTTAGATGTTTTTTGGCTATGCCGCAATTATTTTTTTTTTTTTTTACATTTTTATTCAAGCCTTAATAAAGACTGATTTTTAAAATTCTGAAATTTTTTTGAAAATGGGAAATGTTTAACATGACAAAAAAAGTATAAACTTGTTTATCGGGAGAAAACATATTTAAATTTAGTTTATTATTGACGCACATTTGAAAATATGTAATTTTAAAAATAGTATTGTGGAAATGTGATTCAAAATGTATATCTGGAAAGTGTATGGTATAATTAGTAAAGATTAAACCTCTAATTCTGTGGAATATTCTAGGGTTATTGTGATTGGGGAAATAGAGGGATGGGGTGGGGTATAGAGGGGTTGGTTATTGTTTTCACTAACTCAAAACTAGTTAATTCTCAATAGCTTAGACTTTTGTTTAGAGTTCAAACCTATTCACATAATACAGTATACATTTTTAACTATTTTAAGATCAATATTTACCTAAGTATTGCGCACGAAGTTTTCCAAGAGTTGCGCGACGTACCACTGAGCTATATTTATAACCATAAAATACGATTTGACCAAAGTAAATTTAATAAACAAATTAACGCAGATCATAATACGATGTCGTGAATTCTGTACAATAGGCAAAAAAAAAATTATACAAAAATATTTTATTTTATCTCGAAAGTTTTGTTGTTGTTAGTATTATTTTTTCCAATTCAAAACCTTTAACAACAGCTATTTTAGGTTTATAGAAGGCAAGTGAGGGCTAAAATTCACCTCTACAAATTGTACATCGATATAGTCTTCAAATTAACAATCCATTTAATTTCAAATTGAAAGGAAACTCATTTACTGTAATTACTAATTAATCTGATTAAGTGCATGCATTCACCTTCCACTTTATATCTCATCTTACTTTTTGTATGTGCCCCCCCCCCCTCCACCTACCCCACCCCGCCTACCACGATCGAATGGCTTGAATCCACTTAGAAGTGTGTTTGGTTAAACATTACTGGGAATGTTTAATTAGTGTTTTTGTGTCGTATAATTATGCTAAACTTTTACTGCGAATGCCCAAATATAAATCATAATTACGTTCAGTGACTGGCATGCAGATTAAACGTTAATCCCATCTAGTTTGGCTTGTCATGGTTGGGGAGATGGGGGTTTGAATCCTGGTTGAGCGCACCGAGGGTGTCTTTTCCCTAAAATTGTTTCTCTTTCTTCCTCTTTGTAAATTAGGGTACATTTCCTTTAAATTCGTCGTATCTTACTACCCGCTCGGTTTATATGCTTATGTAATAATTAGGCTAATGGTTTTATAGATTAGGGAGGTTATCTTTAGATGAAGTGTACCTGGATTTGAATGAATGGAAAACCATCTTGTAAAAACCACCTTCGGTACACCCGACCGAGATTTGAACCTCAATCTCCCCGTTATCGGTAGTCTAATTTACTACGAAAGTGATGCTTTAGACCTTTCGGACATTGAAGTTGGGGGCCTTACAAGATTCGGATTTTAATTAGAGATTTAGGATCTTTAGGTAAAATAAAGATTCAGAATTCGTAAAATAGTGTATTCGAACCACATTTTAAATGTTTTTTTCTTCTAAAAATGATTTGATTCAACTTCTTATAACCACGTGCACATCCTAAATAATAAACTTTAAATAAAATAACGTTTCATTCCCACAAGCATTATTAGTGTGCGTCACGCAACTTCGTCTTGTATTAAAAGCAAAATTCTGTATCCAGTTTCAAACTTTAATTTCATAACTATTGAGAAAATATGCTCCCGGAACACATCAAATGAAGTATTGGGATGATACTTCTCTCACGACATAGGCAGAACAGCGTACAAACACGCTAAGGAAGTGTTAAAATAGTATGAAAACTCCCCCAAGTCCGCTGTTTTCATTACTTTAATTTAACGGCCATGGTATGAATATAAACACGCTAGCTGTACACACGCCTGCACGATACGGTTTGGTGATGTCGTTCGCTGGTCCCTTGTTTTTATACCATACTCTCCGAGTCTTACTACCCCCCTTCCCCAATATCCCCTTTTAAGTAGGAGACGTATAAAAAATGCGAGTTGAGGCCAGTGTTTTTGCAGTTTTTATAACACAACTTTTTTATTAGACGAAATAAATAAAATAATGCTTTCTTAGAAACATAGAGTTTAATTTTCTTCCCGTGGTTCCCCTCGACGGTTCTTGAATATTTGTCAAGGGTGTCCTGGAATTTAATGACAACTTTTTCTGTTCATTTAAAAAATCTTTCTAATGCCGCCAAGTTCATGAAAGATATTCAACTGTTGATATTGTTTTTTGAAGAAAATTAAGCTCTATGTTTCTACTGGAGCAATATTCTATTTATTTTACCCCTAAAATATTTTTCTATAAAACTTGCAAAAAAACATTGATCGTTTTTCGCGTCTCCTTCAATCTCACCTTAGCCACACATTCATAGGAAGGTAGAATTTAGAGGAAAGGAAACCAGAATTGATCGATGGGTAAGTGGTACAGTCCAATTTTACTAGGAAGGTATCTTTATCTGATTTTCAAAGGAAGCTTGTTATTGGAAAACTGGAAAATTATGTTGCCACAATGGTGAAAACAAATTGCAAATGTATTATCACATTATTAGTCTGATCAACACTTTTTTTTATCACCGTGCCTTACTACCTGTTCAGGCTACATACATACATATGATTATTACTCTAGTGGGTAAGAGATGAGGAAGAAAACATTTTAGAGGTATTCTACCCGCATTTTATTTGAAGGAGATTGAGAAACAATTTAGGAAAACCCATCTCCGGTACATCCGGCCGGTATTTGAACCCTGATCTCCCCATAATCTAATTATTTTGTGAGAGTGATACCCTGATACTATTAATTAGAGTAATTAAACAAGTCAAGAAACGTCAAGTTCGCCAAATTTGGTCTATCGGTGGGGGGGAGGTTGAGATTTGAATCCCGGACGTTCTGGGTATTGATTTTCATAAACGTTTTTCTAATCCAAAATGATCAATTCTTCCTTTCTAATCCGCATCCATTACTGTAATTAAAACGGGATTTATCGGACAAACAGTGATATGCCAAACAAAACAAATAAACAGAAGCGATTACTTCTTTGGTAAATAAGGGGGTTATCTTAATAACTAATCTTGGGATATATTTTATTTTAATAACGTATTTACGACCCTTATTTTAGAACGGCAGTGAAGCGGGGAGGGTTTCAAGGATGCATATAACTTGTTAAAACTTTGCTCGTGAAATTTTCATCCCGATTAGGGACTCATATAACCAAGCAAGCATACGCTCTAAGCCCTCTTCTACTCTAGATGCAGCCTCGTATTAGAGCGTTGAATTAGTTCTTGAAATCGAAAGTTTTTAGTCGAATGTTGAGAACATTTCAAAGGTATAGTTTTAACGAGCTCTGTGTACCATTGAAATAAACCATACAACTAATTTATCATTTATTTTCCTCGTGTGCATTTCTAATCATAGACAATATAAAAAAGTATGAACAGACTTTATTTATTTAAACCCGTACTGGTAATTTTTTTGATACCGTGTCTTACTACACGTTCAGGCTATACACCTATGTACTAATTACACTAATGGTTTAGGGATTGGGAAGGTTTAATTGGGAGTAAGTGCATCCGCATTTTCATGGAAGAAGAGTGAAAAACAATTTAGGAAAAACCTCAGTGCACCCGACTGGATAGAGTCCTGATTTCCGCGTATTCGGCAGTCTAGCCTATCACGAGAGTAGCGCGTCAGACCACGTGGTTACCTAGTCGGGTTGTTGGTTGTATTATTGACCAGTCGAAGCAAGGCTTTGTTTTAACTTGACCATTTTGACATGTTGTTTATTTGTCCGGATGGCTGTCCAATGTGCGGTGACCAATTTTAACAAAGTCTTACAGGATCGTTCTTTGAACCTAGTTCAAACAATGTACGCACTAGATTTTTTTTATATGGTTATCCGTTTCAAGATGGCGGCTGGCCACTTAAAAATATGTGTATCTATTTGTTTCGCTATTATTTTCAAATTTATTGATAAATTTAAACCAAATTTGGCAGGGATATTCTTTAAAACTAGGCCAACCAATATGTATACGTAGTTTTTCAATCTACATATCTACTTCAGTATATTATTATTTATTATTATTATTATTATTGGCACCACGTCTTACTACCCGTTCGGGTTGCACGCACTTACGCTAATGTATAATGGTAGGCTGATTGTGAGACGAAATGGAGGACCTACAGTTTAACGTGGAATCCGAACCACGGTGGAGGTCTGGCATTCCTTACTTCAGTATAGAAGTCACTCAAAAAGTTTTTCGGTAACTCGTATCAAGGAATTTTAAATTATGCTTTATTTAGTATATAGTAATTTATCGAGTACCTAGGGTGTATTTTTTTAAAATATTGATATATGTTGTGAGATTGGTGTCTTGAACCATATGAGCCACGGTTATTCTCTATGTATATAATATAATATTGAATATACAGTAGTATTAATTTGTTTTCTGTCTAATTTGATCACCAAGTAAAAATAACTCAATACAAGGATAAGGTATAGGAGATATTTCAAGTTTAAATCCAAAACGACTGTAGTAACGGTAAGAATATGGCGGGAGGGAGTTGTGCAATTCACGTAACTACTATAAACTCAATGTATATCATTTATTTATTTTGCCCATGACTACTATTGCCTCGTCATGTCACGAAGATAAAGCACGAATTTGGTTCAGTAATCTAAGAAGAAGTAATTATTCTTACCAAAACACGATTATTTAAAATAAAACTCTGATCGCAGGAAACAATAAAAAAAACAGACAAATGAGCTCGATTTCTTCTGTATAGGAGACTGGTTCCACTTTGTCAAATGATCATTCAATTGTTTTCAAAGATAGTTTCAGTTTCACATTGGTATTCAATATTAACTTATTTCAATGTTTACCTTTTTTTCTTTGTGTTTTCTAATCGTACAAGTTAGGGTTATTTATTTTTTCACTTTAAAAAGGTAGTCAACATTAATAGTTGTTGTTACCTTTTTTTTACAACACGTCTTACTACTCATACAACCCTCACTTTTTAATTTTCTGACATAATATATTTACTTCTTAATTTAAATAACTTTTTTTTTCACATATGTACATCGATAAAATTGAGCCTATAAGGTCGTTTTGGTAAACTTTTTATTTTTCAAATAATACAAATATTTTACTATGCTCTTTCTCCTCTGCGATAGTAGGTTTTAGTATACAAATTATTTAATTTGGTGCAAGCGCTATACACTAACAATCGTGTTGGTGGACACATGGACTGAAGGTGAATAGCGTACAGTCTGTTTAATCTGTGTTGGGGAGGTCAAGATTCAAATTCCGGCATTATATAAACAAGTTTATTCCATACAAAATTTCCCACTCTACCTCCGCGCAATTGCGGGTAGGTTTAAAAAACTCAAAATTCAATCCCCTCAGCTAATTCAAATACGTATTATATATATTGGATGAGTGGTTAGATGCGGTGGTGGGTTAGAAAAAACATTGATTCTTTAAAGATGATGTAGGCTGAATGAAAGTAAGATTGGAACTATTTTATTTAGACAAACACATTTAGCATACTCGACCGGAATTCGAACCACAACTTCCCCGTCCCTAGTAAACCTCATAATTCGATATTCGTACCTTAGTTCTAATGTTCACCACTGCCTTCCCATGTATTGAGGGGCTAAGCCTTGTTTCAATCCCAGGTTTACATATGGTAATATGTGCATTTAGGTATATTCGACTTTATGGCGTTAAGCTAGTTTACTATGGCTTCCCAATCTACCTATACGCAAATGGGGATACATTTATTAAACTAAATAATCGCTTCCTAATCCCTATTTCACTAGTGTAAAATATAAGAATAGTTTTAAGAAAACAATGGCCTAAATTTAGTAGAATTCTGGCAGGAATAGAATGTGTTTTACAGTTACAAAATTTAACGAAACTATTTTTCATACATTTATACATCAAATCATGTAATCTGCGACATCGCATTTGACATATAATATCTATAACTATAAACTAATGCTAATAATATAATGAAATTTTATCATGTTGACCGCAAATAATATGTTTATGTATTCTGTGCTTTTTTTTTCTACCAGAAATATTTTCTATAAATACCGTCGAAAGTACACAATTTATTCAACTAAACACTTAAATAACTTCACCGTTCTAAATTCAAAATATATTCTGAGCCTTTAAACTTGTAACTTGGCATCACTATATTAAGGCCAAAGAGGCATCACAAAACAAACCCGAAAGGGGGCCGAGGACTGTTTTGATGGAGAAAGCAAGCAAGGAGATATATTTTATCTCGACATCTTTTGACATCTCTCCCAGGTGGGTAGCTAATTGATTCCGAGTGGTCGGGCCCAAGGGGTGGGGGGGATCCAACGACATCCAAACGGGAGCAAAAGGGGGGAAGAGGAGGGTTAATTAACTTTATCAGTACAAACGTCAGTTCTCTTTCGAAGTTATACATTACATGAGAACAAAGTAGATGCTTTTTGGCCAATCAAAGATATTCCTAGACACACCCATCATTTGGCTTCGAGACAGGGCAAGTAGGAAAGGGCGTTGGGAGCTAAAATCCTTAACATTGAATTTGTATCTTGCGTAATCGTAAATCTGGCCTCATTAAATTAAATGTAAAAATACAACGAATTAATTAGTTACATCTTATCCAAACCGTTGGCTCACAATATAGTTAACATCAAAGTTTATAAAATAAATGTTATTTATTCCTATCATGTTGTATTACCTATCCAAACTTTTCGCATGTCAGCTACCCTATTAGTGTAAGGGCTAGTAGTGTAGAATTCAGAATAATTGTGTACACATTTGCGTGTGGGTAAAATGGGAAATTATTTAGGGTAAAGCTTATTTAATTTTACACCGACTAGTATTCGAACCGTAATCTTTTCGTCAACAGCATAGCAGACTATATGGGACATTTTCTCAGCGTAACCAGTAATGGGGGTAAAATAAAGACTAAATATGATTCTAAACGCTAAGCTATAGTTGGATTTTAGAAGAAAGGATAGCTCTGACAGTTATAAAAGTTATTAAAATTATTTAATATGTTCATTACGCCAAGTCATATGATTGGCATCTGTCATTTTTTATATATAGTTACTTTTAAAATAATACACTAAATATACTAAAATATTATAAGTGTATCCCACAAAAAAGAGCTTGTGTTTTCTTAAAGGTCCTTTTTGAACTTTGAAACCAAAATCAGCCATATATAAACACGCATGCTTTTTTTATATATAAATTTGTTCTTATTTTTACGAGCTAGGTCATAAATATTTACAAGATTTACAAGTCCTTTTGACCACTCTTCTATGATATTGGTGTTTTGATATAAAAAACTATGCCACTCAATAGTTTACATGAGAACCTTTTTTTATACTTTCTCTCGGCCCCTCAGAGAGATAATATTGTGATCATCAAAAACATTAGCCAGCTCAATATGATAAATGTATTCATACATTGCCTATATATTTATTCTTGTACATTCATCGATAGTTTTTGTTTGGTTGGTTTTAATGATTTTTTGAGATTTTCAAATCAATTTTAAAAATGTTAGTCTTATTCTATTGGTAATTTTCTTGACCATTAAAATATAATTATAATTAGGGACTTCATTATTGAGTATTGAACGTACTTTCTGCGAAATTATTATATCGATACAAACTAATTAACTCTGGACAAAACACCCGCACCGGGAATTGAACCCGGGTCCACTTGCTCAGTGGAACATTCACTCTACCATCTGAGCTAAGATGTCTTACCAATTAATAACAAAATAAAACTTTCAAAGATAAATATTATACCTCGTGAATAAGTTGAGCTCCATTTTAAAATATTATTTTTTCCATAACTAACCTTATAAAATACCAGAATATAATGTGCTAAGTAGTATTTTGTTGGGAATAATCTTTGATAAATTACAAACTTGTTTGAGGTAAACGTTGATAACACTTCACTTTGCTATTCGTATTATTGATGGAAAAGGAAAGGATTCCAACTAAAATTAAAGAAATGAAGTTTGAATGAAAAAGACCACAAGGGTGGCGAAGAAAGAGATGGGAGGAGCAGATAATAGAAAGTTTGCAAGTGAGAAATGAAGAATGGAAACTATTAAAGGAGAAGAATGGTGGAAGGATGGAGGAAGATGGTAGCATTTTACTAAACTGACCTGGTCATAGACTGGAAACGGTTGATGATGATGATTAGTATTATTTAATAGATATTAATTTTATCTATCAAAAGTGAAATGACACGTTACTTGCCTTATGAATGTATGAAAACTGGCTACTTTAATAGCTGTCGAAAAAGTTATTTCCTATCTAAATCGAACTGTTGTTGAAGTCTAGGTAATTTATATCCTGTTTTGAATTACTTAAATAAAATAAAATGTAGACTGGTGTTCAATTAAATAGAAGCCAATGCTTTAATCATATTTACTGTTACTTTCGTAAAGCAATAAACCAGTTTTTTTCCCCCTAGCGCCGTAAATGACGTTAAGTGTTTATAAATATGCTTATCGTTTACTTGTTAGGAGTACATGTGTAAGTGGAGAGAAATCGGGTAATATATTAAATATATATTTTATGAGAGAGAGAGAGAGAGAGAGAGAACAAATATTTTATGGTTTTACCAACATAAATAGTTTAGTTACTTAGTAGCTAGTCAAAGTCAGTGAGTTGGGAAAAAGCAACTCTTGTTGGTAAAAAAAATAGGATGAAAGGTTGGGTTTTTTTTAAAATTCCTTGATGACGTAGGCAAGCTAATATTGTGCTTGTATTTTTTTTAATACAAAGTTATTTAAAGCGTGGATTTGGATGGATATATCCCCTTACCACCGAATATAATGTTAAAAAAATGACATTTTGGCGGGCCATTTCTCCCTAACCAGGCTATCCGTATAGTTACAATGACGGGGCAGGAATTATAAATATAAAATTCTAGAGGTGGTGTACATGAATTTGCATGGAGGGAGAAAAACAAAATAGCTATGGGGAAAACAACCCTTTGAGTGCCTGTTCGGGATTTGAACCCAGACATCTCCATCACTGGAAAGTCGGTTTACTGCAGGCCTCATAGCGTGTGGCCACCGAATCCAGTGGAAGTATATAATTAGTTTTACTGGAGGGGTTAAGCGATCATTAACATAATTATATAATACTAATTAATACTATTGAAATTTGAAAACCTTCTTGGACCACCCAGGGCGACTTTATTCTACAGGTTGACCATAAGTCTGGACACGCAGGCAAATATACGTAACTATACGTGTTTAAATACATACGAACATCATTTATCTTAGTTTGGATTGCTCTTTTTTTGCCTTTGCCTATGATAGAATGGCTAACCTGTACACTCTTTAAATACTTACAAGTTTTAGGCTTAGCTTTTTTTTTAAGGAATGAACCCATAAATATTGGCGGCTCGTGTATAGGCACTGCGGAACTGCAGCACCCCCTATTTCCACTTGATATCGATAACATTAAAAATAATAAGTCCTTTTTTCTTAATACTTTCTTTATTTTAGTAGTAATATATATATTCTTTAATCATAATGTCAGTACTTCAGTAGCTATCCCCCAGTTTATGAAAAAGATACAAAAAATTGTGTATGGAACTGTGCGCTTCACAGTGCCAGCGATGTGGTGTTTGACTGATGTGCGCATGCGCACATAGGATGGGGTGGGGAGGAAGGCGGGACTGCCAGGTAGAGAGAACACTGCTGCTCTCACAGTGCCGGCTATGGCGTGATGGTAGAAGTAAGCTTTTTTTTTTACTCAGCGTGTGTTGTGGTGTTGTACTTAAAAACCATGTAGCATATTCTTGAATGTGAAAAAGTGTAGAAGAGAGTAGAATTAGATTATTATTCTACTTCCAGCTATTCTATTTGATTCTTTTTTTTTCGGTTATTTTATTTAACAGAAATACTAAATGCGCTTTCAGTACTTTCAATGGAGAAAAATTTCCTCAATTGTCGTCCAGATATCAAGGAGAAAATTATTGAGCTTTTCGCGCAAATTAAAACAAGACGAATGGATTTCATTTTTAAATGAATAGATCAAGCTTGAACTGTAATAATTTAAGTTAAAGTAAGTAAAAAGTGTTTTTTTTTGTTAAGATTTTATAAAGTTCCTGAATACATTTTCTTTTCATACATGTTTTTTTTCCTTTTACACAATTTTAAAACAAAGGCTAAAAAAATTCTGGAGCAGCACCCCCACTAATTTTAGCTATGAGCCGCCACTGCCCATAAATTATTAATAGTGATTCTCGTATGAATAATCTTTTGGCTAATACTAATTGATTTTATATATATATATATATATATATATATATATATATTCGTATGCTAGCACTCGCTATTTAACCCATCATGATATGTGGACTCGTTAAGTTAAAATTGTACTACTGGCAGCATAAAGCCAACTACCGAGTCACTGGTGGCTGCCTTATCTGACAGCTCGTGATTCTTAATCGATCACACATATGTATCTGGCGATTTCCCCACGTCCATCACAGAATTTGCCTTAAAATATGAATGAAGAATGACCCTGGGCACGGTACGATTCCTGGATATCTCAGTGGTTATAGTATTGAAGTACTAAACCAAATGTCCTGGGTTCGTTTCCCGTGTCGAGGTGTAGTTATTCAATTTAAAGAATATAATATGTAGATATTAAAATCAGGGTTGTTGAGTCGTTGAGCTTTAAGCGATCTTGGTCGGAATCTTGAGTCGTTAGAAATGTACCTACTCCGACTTCAAAATAAAAACTTATAAATTATAATATATTAACAATATTTTATATAGTTTTTAAACTAAGGACAGAAATTTTTAATTCGTATTGACGAATTGATTTAAAAATAAATTCTTACTGGCAATGAAGCTTCCTATGAAGTCATCTTTGTTGGAGAATTTTACAACAGTAAATGTATTATTAGTTATTAATATTTAATATACCTCAGGCATTTATGAACGAGTTGAAAGTTTGGCGTACCGAATCCACACTCTTGGTTAAAACAAAGGGGGTAAGAGGTAGAACCATTACAAAATGTGTTTCCTACATTATTTTCGCCCTGGAGACAAGGCTTATCATTCTTCCTCCCTCCTCTATATTTTCGACGACAGGCAAGCCAGATGAGGAATGTAAGCCAAAGTCCTGTTCTCCTGGGGGTATTTCCATTAAAGAATCAGAAGACAAAAAATCGTCACAGTAATCTGAGAGGCTGGCTTAAGAAGAGAAAGATTATGAGGGAAAAGTGGAGAAAATCCGTAACAATATATCTACCTTCTTTTATTTATTATTATTACTATTATTAATTTCCACTCTCCAATAAGATATTTTATATATATATATATCTGATTTCCACGAAATTCAGTTCAGTTTGACTACCTAGAAATATTTCCACATGTCCTGCAAATGGTGTGTGTGCTTGTGTGTGTGTTCGTGCGTGCGTGCGTGTGTGTAAAGCTCGATTCACTTGTCTGCCGAGAATAAAGGAATACGCTTGAGGGGAGCAGAAATTCACACGCTTAATGTTGGTCCATGATGCATTGAAACGCGAACTTAAAAAAGCTGGTTATCAACATATTTTATTTTATAGTAAATAAATATATGTTTTAGATCATTACCGCAATAGATATTTTTAAATTATAACGCCGTGACGTGGAAAATAATCCATTAACGGAGTATTTCAAATTTCTTCACAATAGCCATCGAAGATTTCTGATTGCTTTTATCTCTTCAGCGCATGCGCACCTATTTGAGATGGTTGTTTTTGAGATTTCATTAATTCTCTCGTGCCAAATATTTCAGGCAGAGTGGATGGAGTAGAGATGAGTTGAGCTTTAAGTGATGATGATTATATTAATGAACTGCCAACAGAAGTTTTAAATTCAAGTCTAGTTAACCATAAGAACAATTCTCCTCCGGGAAAAATAACTATGGTATGACCGGGAATTGAACCCAAAACCTTTAGCTTATTAGCCAGGGATGGTGACAACTATATCAAGTCAACATAATCCCTGTCCTTTATATTATTTCGCAGGTCCCAGGCAGCCCAAGCTCATATACATACATACCTGACAGCTCTCCAATATTGTCGCAGGTATCACCTATTCACGTCCAATCAGTAGCGAGTTGCTTACAGACGTCCAACCTTCTCTGATATTAATTACCCCGTCACCTGTTCCCACTGCTAATTATACCGACCCACCACACAATAGCTCACAATAGCTTGTGTAAGAATAACTAGTTAGTTAGAAAGGAAGAAAGCGCCCTCTCACAATGGATCGTGTTAAATTCCACAGCTCTCGTAGCTGAATGGGTGAATAAATGGTTTTTATTTCAAGAATGTTTAGAATAATATTGGGCCCACTCCACTGGTGATTCAGCGCCGGCCGTACAAACTTCTCATCTTCACAGGAGCCTTAAATGACTTCTAGAAAAGATACTGACAATATATTATTTCACGTATTCATACGTCAGATCTTGGTTTTACCGGTCACTGCGAGGCTGGGGTTTGGATCCTAACATAGTGTATAGGGTTAAGATGGAATGTTTGCCTTCCCTCTCTACCTTTACGCAAATGAGAGTACACTTCCTTTAAATTATATCTTCTCTATCCAAACCCCCTTCAGCGTAAATAACATAAATATAACCTGCCTCGGTGGTGAAGTTGGCTAACGCGCTAGTTTTATGTTGAGATAGACTGCCGAGGACGGGGAGATTGAGGCTCGAATCTCGGTCGGATGAACTGGGGAGGTTTTTTTTCTAAATGGGTTTCTACTATCCCTCCACACAAATGCGGATACACTTCCCCTAAATTCAACCTTCCCATTTCCTAATCCATTAGTGTGATTAGTACTTAAAGCTTACAACCCGAACGGGTAATAAGACGCGGTGCAAAATAGTAAATAAAATAAATAAACATCAATAGATGCCTATTTCTAGCACCGTGTCATACTACCTGATCAGGTTATACGCATATGTACTTATTACTTTATAGGAGTAGAGATGAAGAAGGTTTGTATTTAGGGGAAGTGTACCCCCATTTTCGTGGAGGGAGAGTGAAACACAATTTTGGATAACCACCCCTCAGTACACCCGACCAGAATTAAAACCCCAATCTCTCTTTCATCGTCAGTCTAACATTAGAACAAAGTCTTAGACCATTCAGCCACTGGAGCCCGTTAGGTATATGCGTATTGCCAAGGGGAAATATTAATTATTCTTTTTTCATCGAACTTCATATAGCGCTCTAGTTCCCATGGTTTCCGTTACCATCATAATATTTTGTCGCTATTACCTCTTTCTATAGTCGACCTCGGTGGTCCTGGTGTAAAGTTCTCTCCTCAGGACCCGATGTTCGTGGGTTAGATATCCCAACCGGGGTCAATGTATAATTGTTTGGCAGTAAAAATCCGTAGCCCACTTCCTTAGAGGAGGGGAAGTAAAGCCGTCGGGCCCATGTCGGTTGTGGCAACTCTGGGAGGTATGCGAAAATATATTTTCCGGCAAAATTGGTAGGCTCTTTAGCGTTCGTTCATATGTATTCTCGCGTGCTGATATAATCATTCGGTTCAGAAAGTGAACTTTAAATACTCAAATAAATAAATATTATTTCTATATTAGGATTTTGGTAGGAAATAAATAACCTTTTATTTTAAAAAAAATTATTTTTTTTTGCAATCAACTTTTTACGAGTCTTATTTCATAGGTATTGAAATTATAGATTAAAAGTGATAGTTGCGGATCACATGACTTGAAATATGTCTTACCACCCGTCTGGCTTATGCGCATATGTACTTATTACGCTAGAGATGAGGAAGGTTGAATTTAGAGGAAATGTACTTGCATTTGCATGGGGGAAAGAGTGGAAAAACCAGTTAAGGAAAAAACTCCTCGATACACCCGAACAGGATTAGAACCACGATCAACAATCTAGTATATTGATAGTGACGCCTTAGACCATAGAACCACTGAAGTGGGTATTTAGCTATGGATTACATGTTTGATCACACTAAAGCTTCGTATATTTCAAGAATGGGCGCATCTTTTTGTTTAAAATGCAAATTCATACTTCCCTTTATTTTCACCTACGAAAAAATATATTTACTCTAGTTTTATCTTCAAAGGTAGCAAACAGTCTTACCTTGATTGATTACATTATGGCCATATCTGATAATAATATATATCATAGTTTAACCCGTTGAGGTATGGCTTCTACCTCTCAAGGTACGCAGTGTAGTCCCTAATGGGGGCTGCTTACCGGAGCGTTGAGACTCATTTCAGACGTCAGGAAATTCCACCTTATTTAAGAAGTGGTTTGTTATTTCAATATATAGTTTATGATGATTGTCATGGAGGTGAAATTTATCAACATACCCCTATCGAATTAAATGGAAAAATTACAAATATATATGGTCATTTAACCTTGGACCTTTTGGCTTAGCTCACCAATGCTCTACCCCTGATCTGTACAGGTCTGTTTCCAAGTGTAATTTTTCCAATTTTGAATATGATTCAGCTAAGTGTCGGTGACCTGGTGGTCTAGGGGTAAGGTGTCAGACTTCTATGCTGGCGGCCGGGGTTCAATCCTCGGTCCCGGCACAGATTTATCAGATTACCAAACCCTTCCTTCACCTCTGACAAGACATCTTGTGAATGTGGGGAATGCCAGGCCTCCACCGTGGTTCGGATTCCACGTTAAACTGTAGGTCCTCCATTTCATCTCACAATCACCCTACCATTACACATTAGCGTAAGTGCGTATAACCTGAACGGGTAGTAAGACCCGGTGCTAATAATAATAATAATAATAATAATTCATCTAGGGCAGATCTCCGTAACTGTAATCATTGTTCCCCCAAGCTTCGCCTTTCATATATACTTATTGTATAGCGTTGCTTTCTTCCATGCCCCTGTCGAATTTAAAATTTGACAGTTTAAGATTTTTTTAAAATTAAT
This sequence comes from Timema shepardi, assembly GCA_902151425.1. Taxonomy (NCBI): domain Eukaryota; kingdom Metazoa; phylum Arthropoda; class Insecta; order Phasmatodea; family Timematidae; genus Timema; species Timema shepardi. Next base: position 281,271 of record CABFVX010000398.1, read on the forward strand.
CATTATGAGGGGAACTTATCTCATTTTCAGAGAAGTTTTATGCTAAAATTCGCGGTTCTTAAATCAAATTAAGGGTTTAGAAACATATATTTAACCATCTCTAACAAATGAAAGAATAATAAATAGGGTCCGAAATGAAAATTCTAAGATAATTGATGATTGTTTTAGTGGTTTTGAATCATAATTAATACAGCCATGTGAGAAAATACAACAGAACATTTAAAGATAATTGAAGATTGTGTTAAACGTTTAGGAACCCCAGAACTGTCATTTCCATAGGAAATACCAAGGTCGAAAGATATATTTCTTCAATTAATTGGCGTCCCTGAGAGGCTTATATTAAATCACGTTTCTTACCGAATCTGTTTTCTTCATTTTGTCTTACTTTTCGTTGAGGGTAACACTGTGAATTTTGCACGGAGACCTGATCATTTATATGCAGTGGCTGTGCTGCCCTATATCTGCAATGACTACGAGATTTGTTTCGGGATTGCGTGAGACGTTTTCCTCCGGAACTTCGTCCTAGTTTGAGAGACGAGGGCTTCTGTGACAAACGGGAAAGGGATCTCCAAGAAGAGCAATACTTCATTTTTCGTTAAAACGGAATGAGATTTTATTTAAAATTCAATGCCTTTTCAGAGGGTTTCTTTCCTTTGAAAAAAAAATGGGAGAGTGGTAGGTCTACCTACCGAGTGTCAGGAATTGTCACAAACGTTCGAAAATCTCGCGCTGTTCAAGAAGTGGTTTATTGTTTCGAAATACGTCTTGTGGAAAAGTGGAGCTGGAAATTATTAATAGACACCGTGCTTATACTTTGATGGCGCTGGTGAGAACGCTTGGGGTGGCGAAGTGGTGAAATTGTGAAACTTAGAAGTGTAACCCTGTTAGTAACCGTAAAGAAACAAAACATAACAATTATATCTTGTTTTCAAAAAGTTGATTCTGGCTATGATTCTTATCATTCACTTAGTAAGGTTAGGTGGCCTGGCGGTCTAGGGGTAAGGTGTCGGACTTCTGTGCTGGGGTTCCGGGGTTCAATCAATCCTCGGTCCCGGCACAGATTTATCTGATTGCCAAACCCTTCCTTCACCTCTGACAAGACGTGTATTAATCACAACTTTGTGAATGTGGGGAATGCCAGGCCTCCACCGTGGTTTGGATCCCACGTTAAACTGTAGGTCCTCCATTTCATCTCACAATCACCCTGCCATTACACATTAGTGTAAGTGTGTATAACCCGAACGGGTAGTAAGATTCGGTGCTAATAATAATAATTTAGCAAGGTCTTTAAGGTATTGGGCTTACTAAAATACTAACACGTTACTGGATCTGACCGAGGTTTGAGATGTAAATTTCAGTTCTTATAGCCTCAAAAATTGTGATGCAAACTTGTATAAATTTATCACCTTATAATGTTAATATCTGGCTCGTACTAGACAATTACCTCCAAATTACATTACCAAAAACCCGCCTCGGTGGCGTAGTTGGCTAATGCGCTTGTGTTGAGCTCGACTGCTGAGTACGGGGAGATCGAGGTTCGAATCTCGGCCGGGTGAACTGGGGGTGCTTTTTCCTAAATGGTTTTCCACTCTCCCTCCACGCAAATGCGGTTTCACTTCCTCTAATTCAACCTTCCCAATTCCTAATCTGTTAGCGTAATTAGTACTTAAAAGTGTGTAACCCAAACGGGTAGTAAGACGCGGTGCTAAATATTATTATATACATTACCAAAACTTGAGTTGAACTATTCTTTATTTGTTCAAAAATACACGGTACAACGATGACATTTATAAATGCCACGGAAGGCGGCAAGATATGCTTTGAAGGGATTACAAAGTTTAGTGTTTCCAGAGTTTAGTTTAATTTATAAAAACAAATATATTAGAATTTATTGGTTTCTTTAGCTAGGTCTTGGCATTTATCCTCATTGAGAAAGAGTCTGGTGTCATAAAAATAAAAATAATAAATTCGCTTTGTTCTTTCTGTTTGTTACTTTAATCCGCTGGTTTCGTTTTTCTTCATCACATGTACGTCAAGATACATAGTAAAATATTGTCTTTCTTAGTGTTTTTATATCGATTGGACCTGCTTCGGTGGCAGAATGGTCTTAGGCGTCACACTCATGGTAGACTATACTGTTGATGACAGGGAGATCGGGTTTTAATCCCGGTTGAGTGTATTGAGGGTGGTTCAATTCTGCTCATCCTCCACGCAAATGCGGGTACATTTTCTCTAAATTCAACCTTCTTCATCCCTAAATCATAAGCTTAATTAGTACATACCCGCCTCGGAGGCGTAGTTAGCTGACGCGCTTGTTTAGTGTTGAGCCTAGGACGGGGAGATCGAGGTTCGAATCTGTCAGGTGAACTGGGGTGATTTTTCCTAAATGGTTTTCCACTCTCCCTTCTCCACGCAAATGCGGGTTCACTTAATCTAAATTCAACCTTTTCTATTACTAAACCATTAGAGTAATTAGTACGTAAAGCGTATAACCCGAACGCATAGTAAGACGTGGTGCTAAATATTATTATTATTTTATAAAAATAAACACTGCATTTGAACGCTCTACGAATCTTAGAGGAAATATATTATAAATAAACAACTGGAGGTAATATATTGGACACTTACCAGTGTGGGTTATTTAATCTTTTCAATTTTCTTATAGATGTACAATATTTACTAAGAGTGTTTCACTTACAGAGGCCTTTTTTCTTTGTTATGTTCAAGCTGGCGCCCCTAGTAGCAACCAAGAGAACTAACGTGTGAGAAAGAAGCTAGAGACCAAACAAGAGAGAGAAAGAGAATCTTGTTGACAATTTAAAAGCCGTGAGTTTCGAATTTCGTGATCCGTGAATTTAAAAAGAAAAGTTAATATCTTATATCGATTCTATTAAATGTTCACACTCTCTTCGCTTTTTTACATTATTATTTCTTACATTTACATTTTAATTTTATCAGTTTAAATCAACATTTTGGAAAATGTAATTCTTTGGCAGGAACTAACCTCTTCAACTTCAGTATGGAACGTTTTTGAACTGTCCCAATATAAATTTTGATCGATTTTTTTTTTCGCAATTTTAATTAACTGTAATAAAATCCGCAGTCGTAAATTTTACCACAAGAGTAAATATTAACACAATCTAACTAAAGTTATTTAATGTGTCAATAGTTAACCCTGGATTTTAACTAAGGGCCAGTTTCATAGTCAGACTTAGCACGACTCAAGTGCGAGTCGATACTAAATACAGGAAGATACCTACCTTGACCAAAATGGAAAATGGGCCAGTTTCTTATGCGAGAACGGCCCATTCCATTCGAGTTTAGGTAGGTGTCGTCATGAACTTAGAGTAGCGCCGCACTTGAGGCGTACTAAATTTGACTATGAAACTGGCCCTAAGACTGGGAGTGCTATGGAGAATTTCATTTTAGAATAAAAAATTTACAAGATGTTTTTGCAACAAAGGACAAACTCAATGGGTGGGATGTTTCTATTTATATCTGAGATGTATGCCTCCCCATTTCAATCCATACAAGAACATCTATTAGTTTGAAATATTCTACAAACTTGAACTATCATCATTAAAGCAATTTTTCAATAAAATGATATTAACAAGTTGATATTTTTAATTATTTCCTTTTTTGTTAACCCTCATTGTTATTATTTATTTGAATTTAATATTTTTAGTAGGTATGCGTGTTTATGTATATGTATGTATATGCTGTCTTATTTATATGTGTGTGTATAAGTGTAGCAATGTGTGTGATGTGTGTGATGTGTGGCCAATACATTTGACCACCTTTATTAGAGAAGTGAGTGTGTTCCTTCGTTCGTAAAACCATATACTCTTACACGACATTCGTTACGAGTCTACATCACATTCCTTCCCTGTTTCACTGGTCATCCTCTAAACCTCCTCACGTGACCCTTTTGTGTGTCGGGCTGTGTATGGAGGACAATGTAACGCCTTATAAAACATTTCACGGTAGTACCGTTAAACTATTTTTTTTAATTGTTTCCTCATATAAAAAGAAAGTATTACAATCGTGAAAATTGTCAACCTTGAGATTATGATGATTTTTACGTTTTATTTGTCCCCGAACGGAAAAAAAAGTGTGTTATGTTTGTCCCCATGTATTTCTGTCTTTCTGTCCCTGGCCACATATCTGAAACAGTTTTATCTGTTAAAACTTGATATTTAAATCTTATAGGGCAATACCTGAGGATTTTTTTCCAACCTAGCTCCTCAAATTAAGGGTAGTCTACTGATGAGTGTTTTTTTATTTAATTCAAAAATTTACAAAATTGGCTGTAACAATTTTATTTAAAATACATACTTAGATATTTATAACGTTTTATACTTCTATTTTATTAAATGGTAGTTTATTGATCCAAAAATATGAAATTGCTATACCGATTTTGTTTAAAATGTATGTCTGGTGAGTATTTGAAATGACAAACCAAACTGAATACTGGTTTTTCGGGGGAAATTCGTTTTAAAGGTTGTTTACGAAATTATATATTTTTTTAATTTTAATTATTTTAATAAATAGATCTAATGGTTTGATTTAAAATGGGCGTATATTAATATTTTTATAAGATAAATGTTTATATATATATATATATATAATATATATATTAATTTCATTTAATAGTAGTTCACTGATAACGTTCATTGATAACCGATTTTGAAAAACACTTTTTTTTAAATAGCTCTAGTTTTGTTCACATTTGATATTTGCAGACTATTTTACATAATTATAAATAATTTTGTTGGTTTTTCAAAAATAATTAATTCAACATTACTTTGTTTAAGAAAAATTGAAACATTTTGAAAATGCCCTGTAAGATTAAGTTCAGAATGGGTATCTGGGATTAGTTTTTCATGAAAAGTCAAAATATATTTTTTGTTTTTATAAATATAGATCATTTGATGGTGGTTTACAAATAACCTTTGAATTTCCCCCTCTCCTTCCCAAGATTTAATACACTAACTAATATGAGAAAGTGTGTGTGATTGGGTCGTACTATTTATTTTTAAGAGTCGTCCTGGGTTCCCTTCAGGAGGATAATAAACATTGTCATATTCAGTATTAATCTGCAACTAGATAGTAAGTAAAATTGAACTAAATATGTCTTGGCTTTCAAAGCATACCAGATATGTTCTTGCATATTATGTGTGATACAATTTCTTGCCAATTTGGACGCATATGTTTTTATAAATCTTGACTTTTCCCAACACATTAGTTAACGGCTTGGGATAAAGATAATATAGATAAATGGTACGGTGAACCGCACAGATTTTCTCCCTCTTTTATCTTAAAACGTATTGTCAGAAGGGAAGGAATAGTTTGGTAGTCAAATAAATCTGTGATGGGACCAAGGAATGAACCCCGGACGCCAGCACAGAAGTCCGACACCTTACCCCTAAACCACCAGGTTGCCTATTTCTAAATCGTGGCATCTCGTGTTGTCCCTTCTTCTGAAATATATATCCTCCTAGGTTTCCTGACTTGTAGCATCTCGTGTTGCCCCTCTTTCTGAAACATATATCCTCCTAGGTTTCCTGACTTGTAGCATCTCGTGTTGCCCCTCTTTCTGAAACATGTATCCTCCAAGGTTTCCTGACTTGTAGCATCTCGTGTTGTTGTCCCTCTTTCTGAAAGATGTATCCTCCTAGGTTTCCTTACCCGTGGCATCTCGTGTTGTCCCTCTTTCTGAAACATATATCCTCCTAGGTTTCCTGACTTGTAGCATCTCGTGTTGCCCCTCTTTCTGAAACATATATCCTCCTAGGTTTCCTAACTTGTAGCATCTCGTGTTGCCCCTCCTTCTGAAACATATATCCTCCTAGGTTTCCTGACTTGTAGCATCTCGTGTTGCCCCTCTTTCTGAAACATGTATCCTCCTAGGTTTCCTGACTTGTAGCATCTCGTGTTGCCCCTCTTTCTGAAACATATATCCTCCTAGGTTACCTGACTTGTAGCATCACGTGTTGCCCCTCTTTCTGAAACATGTATCCTCCAAGGTTTCCTGACTCGTGGCATCTCGTGTTGTCCCTCTTTCTGAAACATGTATCCTCCTAGGTTTCCTGGATCTATTTTTATCCCTCCCTCTCTCTCATCTTCTATCAAAGTGTGTTTCTCCTCTCCTCACTCGTGTGTTCACACTGTTTGTTCTTGGTCCTGTTCTGATCCTTATTGTTTCGCAGGGGGCGAGTATATTCTCAGGGTGGAGGTTTGTTTATATAGCTCTGGACGGCGGTCGTATCGAAGGTTGGGGCCCATCAAACTGGCGGATGAATCAAGTTCCTCTCCGGCCATCAAGCGCCACAAAAAGGTTGGGTTTTTTTCGGACTCCTTCCTTATGGTCGAGTTTGTGTCGTAAATTTAAATTACCCCGTAAGGGTAAAAAGTGTGCGAGTGGTTTTTCTAGCTCCAAACAAGTTTTAGTTCTGCAATTTTGTCTGAGTGGTCTAAGGCCCTGGATTCATGTTTAACTTGGTCGTCGTTGACTGGAAGGTCAAGGTTCAAGTCCCGGTCGGATGCTTCTGTGATTACTTATCAAGGTGGTTTTCAAGGTCATGCACTTTAGCTAAGCCACTTTTCTACCCACTAATCCCTTATTAAGATTTTTTTTGCATCTCATCTTACTACCCGTTCGAGCTATAAGCATATGTACTAATTACGCTAATGTGTTAGGGATAGGGAAGGTTGAATTTAGGTTAAGTGTACCCGCATTTTCTTGTAAGAAGAGTGGAAAAACTCCTTCTTTATAGGCCTTTGGCCCGTTCCTTTCCAAGGGTTCTAAAGGCTATCTTTCCATCTTTGTATCGGTCTTCAAGGTCTTCTTCTTCCTAATGGTCTTTCTTCTCTCGCTATTTTGACAATTCTGTCTCCTTGCATCCTGTCAATATGTTGGTTCCATTCTCTCTTACGTGAAGCTATCCATTCAGTGATGGGGTTGGTCGGACAAGATTCTCTTATGTTCTGATTTCTTTCTCTGTATAGTCGAGATTTTACTAGTGATTTTTCTCAATATTCTCATTTTTGCGCTCTCCAGTTCTTGTTGGGTACATTTAGTCTCACTTCGTGCCTCTCTGCGGCGTATGCGAGTATTGTTCTTACCTCTGACATACATTCTTGTCTTTGAATCTTGTTGTAGACATTTGCAGTACCATATTGAGTAATTAAGGAAGCCGGTGATTCTGTTGCCTTTTGTTATTTGTTATTTTATGCACTGTTAATACTGAGCTTATTTTTGCTATTCTCAGTAATTTTGTCTCAGATACTTGTTCAATTATCTGCAGTTTACCGGTTTTTTTTTTGCAATCGTAGTGGAGAGATTCTAACCATTTATCAAAAATAACTATTGGTTAATCTGTAGTAATGATAAGAACATGGAGGGAGCGAGGTTTATTGTTCACAGAACTACTAGTAAGACTGTAGTAGCGATAAGAACATGGAGGGAGCGAGGTCTACTGTTCACAGAACTACTAGTAAGACTGTAGTAACAATAAGAACATGGAGAGAGCGAGATCTACTGTTCACAGAACTACTAGTAAGACTGTAGTAACGATAAGAACATGGAGGGAGTGAGGTCTACTGTTCACAGAACCACTAGTCAAACTATAGTAACGATAAGAACATGGAGGGAGCGAGGTCTACTGTTCACAGAACTACTAGTAAGACTGTAGTAGCGATAAGAACATGGAGGGAGTGAGGTCTACTGTTCACAGAACTACTAGTCAAACTATAGTAACGATAAGAACATGGAGGGAGCGAGGTCTACTGTTCACAGAACTACTAGTAAGACTGTAGTAACAATAAGAACATGGAGAGAGCGAGATCTACTGTTCACAGAACTACTAGTAAGACTGTAGTAACGATAAGAACATGGAGGGAGCGAGGTCTACTGTTCACAGAACTACTAGTCAAACTATAGTAACGATAAGAACATGGAGGGAGCGAGGTCAAGTGTTCACAGAACTACTAGTAAGACTGTAGTAACGATAAGAACATGTAGGTAGCGAGGTCTACTGTTCACAGAACCACTAGTCAAACTATAGTAACGATAAGAACATGGAGGGAGCGAGGTCTACTGTTCACAGAACCACTAGTCAAACTATAGTAACGATAAGAACATGGAGGGAGCGAGGTCTACTGTTCACACAATTACTAAATATATCAATTTGTTTTTATTTACAATTTACACTAGACGCATATTCAAATAAAATACACACGCACGCACGTACGTGAAGGCCACTGCTTTCAAATCTCCCCCTAGACACACATTGGAACCTCTTAACAGACTCGGACAGCGAGTGGACCCATTACATGCCAAACAGCGTTTATCACTGAATTCCGATCGCGACTAAACCATGTGTGATGTATCAAGCTGTGATAGAATTGGTCGTAAGCTTGTTCAGACGTAAACCAGCAGTCTTGTCACTCCGGACCTGTTCATGTGACCACAACATTGGTGTGCCTCGCTCAGGGGAGACTGTTCAAAGTAACATGTTCCAATATCCGATGTAGTGGCCGAAAGTTTTAAGGTGGTGATGTAAGGGGTGGCGAGAAAATGTCAAGTGTTTTTACAGATTAATAGCAAATTTTTTTGGCAAACTTAATAAATAAATAAATTTTACAGTATAATAATAATAATATTTAGCACCGCGTCTTACTACCCGTTCGGGTTATACGCTTTTCCCAGTATAAAAGTAGAGTTTAATTTTCTTCACATAGTGATAACAGTTATATATTATTATTATTATTTAGCACCAACCACGTCTTACTACTCGTTCGGGTTATACGCTTTAAGTACTAATTACGATAATGGATTGGGAAAGTTGAATTAGAGGAAGTGAATCCGCATTTCCGTGGAGGGAGAGTGGAAAACCATTTAGGAAAAACCACCCCCAGTTCACTCGACTGAGATTCGAACCTTGATCTCCCCGTCCTCGGCGGTCGAGCTCAACACGACTAGCGCGTAAGCCAACTACGCCACCGAGGCGGGTAATAGTTATATAATATCTGTCATAAGCATAGCGGCATTAGATGACAAACTTTTTAAGTTAAGGGAAAAAGATTTCATTAAATTCCAGGACACCCTTGACAGATATTCAAGAACTAATGAGGTCACCATTTGAATAAAATTAAACTAAACGTTGCTACTGGAGCAATATTTTATTAATTTTGGACGGATACATGTTTCGCTATAAAAACTGCGTAATCACTGGCCTTTTCTCGCGTCCCCTTCCACCTCACCTTCAGACAGGGATGTGCAAACTTACTTAGAGGAGGGACAGATGAGAATATAAATAAAAATCGGCATGTCCAAAAACTTAGATTCGTTAATTTTTTCTGCAAAATGCTTTAAAAAAAACTGATAAACACATATAATAGATGGACTCAGATAGGTTTAAATACATAGAGACTGGAAAACAATTATAAATACCTTAATGGCTTAGTATATTTTCTTGAGAAATTTCATTCAGAAGATTTATATGATATGGTTTGAGATGAGGGAAACTGTAAATGAGCTTCCAGCACGGAACACGACGCAACTCATTTAAGCCGCGGGCTGGATCGAAAACACCCGTGCGCCGTAGTTTGTCCATCCCTGGTCTGATACGTCACTCTGGTGTTATACTAGCCTCCTGATGACGGAGAGATCGGGGATAGAATCTCGGTCGGGTCCATTGAAGGTGGTTTTTCCTAAATGGTTTCCCCCTATCCTTCCACGCAAATGCGGGTAGACTAGCTCTAAATTGCTTCCTTGCTCAGCACTACCCCATTAGAGTAATTATCATATATACGTTTGCCCTGAAAAAGTAGTAAGAGGTGGTGATAAAATAAAACTTGTTCCCAGTTCGATGCCTTAGCTCAGTCCGGAGCGTGTCCAACAGAGCTAAGGTTTCCCGGTTTGATTCCCGGCATGGACCTGAACATTTATCAATAGTGAAATGTGAGTTCCTACTTTCACAGTGATAAATTAACGGCCGGGGATTTGTTGTTGTGTCTGTTCTGGGTATAATCTAGTTTATAAGTCGTGTGCTGATATAAACAGTCGGCTCAGAAAGGACACGTTAAAAGCCTAGAGTAAAAAAATATGAAAATATATTTTCCAAGTCCCTGATTCCTAACCTAGGGCCGAAAGATTTGCCTCAAGGGGTCCGCAAATTCACGTGAATTTTTATGTACCGTGTCTGTTAAAGTCTAATATTCATAGAAAGGGCCTTAATCTCAAAGTTAGAAAAGTTATAATTCATTCACGACCTAAGTTTACTTGGATGACAACTCAAAATGTTACTAGAAGTAGTCCCTAATATATCACTACACCAACAGCTGACAACTATCACTTTGGATAAGTGTAATGAAATGGTAATATATTAATGTGATAGTTAACTTCAATAATTTAGGCAAATATTATTTATATATTTATTTGAGGTCGGACACAAAGTATATTTATCGTTTTATTCCACTTAATAAAATATATTCACACCACTTTCACAAAAACTTTTAAGTTCTAGCGAACATAGCTTCAAAATGGCGACCGACGAATTTAAACCATGTGGTTGAACATGACGGTAAACAAGTTAGTTTTACAATGATGCAGACACGCAGTTGATGAAAATATTTTATTCAGTTAAATATTCCGAAATACGATAAAATAATCATAAAATCATTTATTGTATGTAAAAAAAATACAAGAGTTTTCTCTTTTCCAAGAAAATACAATGCCTGTACTAAAAGGTATTGATGTGTGCACTATATTACACATCGATAACATTCCAAAACGAAGAATAAGTACTTTTAATTATGTTTAAAATATTGTTTCGAGTTGTATAAAAAGAAATTATTTAAAAAAATGAAATGGTATGAGAAAACAAGTTTACGTTATTTTAAATGTAATATATAACAGATAATTAAAGAACTTTACATTTATAACAAAACAGTGATCTTTTACAAGTGTTGGAAACCCAAAACCTAAACATTTGATATTCGAACTTTCATTCAAGTAAAAACCTATCGGGAACGGACTTTACTATCTACGTTCACATATTTATATTTAGTACCGCATCTTACTACCCGTTCGGGCTATACGCTTATGTACTAATTACCCTAATGGTTTTAGGTATTAGGGAGGTTATATTTCTATAAAGTGCAGTTGCACTCGCGTGGAGGGAGAGTGTAAACCCATTAAGGAAAAACCACCCTCAGTACACCCTATTGAGATTTAAGCCTCGCACTTTGTCATTGGCAGTCTAGTGATTAGTCTAATGTGGGAGTAACGCGTAGACCACGCGTCCACCGAAACGGGTTTTCACATGTTAATATTTAGTCATGTGACCTTCATCTTACAATCTGGATAGATATCAGTACATATAAAATAATACTAATGAATAGTAAAATGTTATCACATCTGACTTTTTTTCTTTCTAAAATCCCCTGCCAATGAAAATTGGACTGTAATTATAATTTCATATATTCATACATCAAGTCTTGTGATCTGTAGCTGTTATTTTATA
>CABFVX010000398.1:292876-304629 GCA_902151425.1 Timema shepardi
ATATATATATATATATATATCATCAAAACTTATAAAATAACACTAATAATATGACAAAATATAAAACATGTTGACCGCAAAAAAAAAAATATTTTCTAAAAGGCCCTTACTATGAAAATTGGTCTGTAGATATACTTGGATGTGTCCCTGAATGCTAAGAGGGGGCCCTCACACTCAAATTGTTTGGAAACCTCTGTATTCTTGGGTATTGTTTTCTGGGGAAGTTAAATAAAGTTTCCCTTTATTCGTTATAACGCTAAGACATCGATTATATGACGACAGAAACGTAAACTTAGGTGATCTTGCATGAGGATAGTGACAGTCAAGGAAATGCACATGCGTTCACATAGTTTTTATTTAAAAAAATCTAGATTGATGAAATAAAACAAACTAGTATCGCCCTTTTCGGGAATCGGTAGGCCTAAAGGCACGTTCTAAGCCATCAGGGTCGCAGTGGCCGGGTTGTCAGTGTTGTGAAATTTATGTTTCGAATCTCGTCTGAATGCGCAGAGGTGTGGTTTTTCCCCCATTCCTTCGCCACACCACTTAAGTGGGTGCATTTTCTCTAAGTTAACCTATCAATTTATACCCCTTTAAATTAAGCCGTTAAAAACTTTTTTGTCGAATAAGCTTATTAAACCAATCTGAATTAATATTCTGAAAATTAACACCTGGACACGGGAATCGAACCCGGGACCTTTGGCTTAGTACACCAGTGCTCTAACCACTAAGCTATCCCGGAATCGGCCCATGTTCAGGGTCATTCTTCACTCATATTTTAAGGCAGAGTCTGTGATGGACGTGCGGAAATCGTTGGCTACAAATGTGTAATTGTATTAAGATCACGAGCTATCAGATAACGCAGTCACCCTCGACTCAGTAGTTGGCTTAATGCTGCCATTTGTACAATTATTATAATTGTAAGAGATTGCATATTTAAGAATCAAATAGCCAAAGCAATTATTTATGCTTTTATGAGGATCACTCCATCTAGATGGTATATTCTGAAAATTGAAAAATGACACCTGGACACGGGAATATGATGTCTAAATGGAGTAATCCTCATAAAATCATACATAGTAGCTTTGGCTATCTGATTATTAATCTGAATTTAGTTAAAATATTACTTGAAGCATATATTTTGGTATACTGTCGTTTCCTAAATGTTGAATATAGGGGAGGTAATGTAGTTCAATTTTCATAGGAAGTGCCTTTGGTAGAAAACAAACTTTTTTCTGCCAAAATTGATTTTTTTTTATTATTCTATAAGTGATGTCCTATAAGTATTAACAATAATCAAAAGTGATAACTGCCCGTTACATGACTTGACGTATTAATAATTTAAAGAGTAGATCTGGTAAAACTCCTAAATGTCAGATAAAGTTCATTCTATTAAAATTGGACTGTATGAATGAAGATCAGGTGTAAATTAAGCCCTAATTATGAAAGTGTGGAATAATATCACTACTAATTAAATGCTAACTAATGATACACGTTTCATAATTAGTGTTTCACAAGTCCTGTAAAACCATCTAAAAAAATCCATCTTGGAAATCTCGACCGTCAAAGAACTGCTCTATTTTATTTTATTAATTTGTTTATTTAATAAACGAAGGCCATATAATGATATAAATGTCCGTTCTTGCAGACCATTGGTTTTTTTTCTTCTTCTCGTGCGCTTTACTCACAAAAGCGACACCCACATCAATAATACCAACTCATGTTCTGTCCGATGCTAATCTCGCGTTTGTCATCCCACGCTAGATTCCCGCCTTGCTAGGCCACGACTAGATATGATGGATGAGTAATTTGTCCGAGCTTATGGTTTGTCTATCACTCACGGACCGTCAATTATTGTTTCAATTGTTGAACCGCCACACTCGCTTATAGTTGGCACATATAGGTGGAGGGAGCGGGCTTTACACCTAATTTAAATATACTATTATTATTTTTAAGTCTAGATTACACTTACCACTGCGTCTTACTAGCCGTTCGGGTTATACGCTTTTGTACTAATTATGCTAATGGTTTTAGCAAAAAGGAAGGTTATAATTAAAGAAAGTGTACCCGAATTTGGCGTGGAGGGAAAATGTAAAACCCTTTTGGAAAAAAAAAACCGCCCTCAGTAAACTTGACTGAGATTCGAACCTCGATCTCCCCGTCATTGGCTGTTTAGTCTACTGCGAGAGTAGCGCGTTAGACCACGCGACAACCGAAGTGGACCGAAATGAAGTAATAGAAGTTTTTTGGAAAAACACAGTGGGGGAAAAAAAGCATCATATTCCACCAAAGAGTATTATTAATACCCGTCCAGGCTATTCCAAATTTTGAGTGATGAAGGTAGAATGTAGAGCAAGTGTACCAGCACTTAAGTGGTGGGAGAGCTGAAAATTATAGTATGAAAATCCACCACTGTGCACCTGACCTGGATTAAATAAGCCACGACCCGTTTATTGGTAAATAAACAAATACTAGAATGACGCCACCTCTATCTTCATGCCCACCAATACTGGCCTTTTTTTTTATTGTGCGGCCATTTTCATGTCAATGTTTTGAGAAAGGGAAGGGGGTGGACATCCCTAGAAAAAGAGAGAGAGAGAAGAAGGGTAGGTCACCTTTGAAATAGTCTGGACAAGTGCGACGCCTTCGACTGTCCCGTGCGGCTTTTGTTCGGCTGGGTCACCGTGATCGATGAGAGATTACTACTGGACATGGGTGTGGCTCACTTCTGGACCATTGTTCAACTTCAGAACGATAAGTATACATGCAGGGGGGAGACGATCCAGCCGACATGGATAAACAGGAAGGGGATAGTAAAAAAAAAATAGAGATGTGTTCCAATCTTAATCTTAATTTTACCAGAATGTCAAATCCGAAATCTGCCTACAGATCTAAAAAAGGTCATCGAGTTCACTTTTTGGTATGGTCAAAACTCATATCATCGATGTAATTTGGGTCCCCCCCCTCCTCCTCCTCCCCCTCTCTCATAGTGATGAATTAACAGTCGAAGGGCTGGGTTTTGTGTCTCGGTTAGATTTAAGTTAGTTTAAACGTTGTGTGCTGATATCGGTTTAGAAAGTATTTTATAAACCTAATAGGTTACTGTCACAATTTGGTATAATTTTATTTTTTTCAGTTATAATTTTGTTCTTGTTAAGTGATAAATTAATGGTCTTGAGTCTGGTTGTTTATTTTACTATACAATGATGTTAGGCTAAACCATTAGTAAGCATGATAGACCCTTAAACATAATAATCCATATTCAAAAATAAGGGGGAGGGGGAATGAATGTTCTTCTTATCTCGAGTCTATAAGCTTGGATCTCTAATCCTCATTAAGGATTCAATAACTCTAAGGACTCGTACCACTGTTAAAAATCAATGGTATGAGGGCCGTATTTGTGAGTGAAAAAAACCACGGTTAATAGATTAATTTACAAAATGGATCTTGAAGCTTTAAGGTTTTCAACACTGCGTTTAATTAATAGTTAATAAAATAATATGACAAATTAAAATTAATTGTGATTTTACCGTAAGACCATTCTATCACTTGTGCCTTTATCGCCGTTATTTATTTTCTTTTATGCTCAACTTCAATACTTTTTTATCCGCGTCAGTAAGCACGTCTTGAATATTATGTATATATATATATATATATATATATATAATAATTTATCAGTGCGTGCTTCAACTGGTTTAGATTATACACATATAATATATTTACTCTAATGGAATAGGTAAGAGGAAGGAAGCATTTTAGAGGTAGTCTACCTACATTGCGTGGAAGGAGAGTTGGAAAACATGTATTAAAACCCACCCGAACAGAATCCTAACCTCCATCTCCGCGTCATCGGCAGTCTATTCTATTGCGAGAGGGATACATTAGGCGATTCCACTATCGAAGTGGGTAAGAAATTAATTAATTTAAGGGTATGCAGATAAGTTTTTTAAATAAGTTAATGACTTAATCTAAGGGCGCAATGATCAGTTTTTTTATTAACTTATGTCTGAACCCATAGAGTAATTTATTAAGTTTTTTTATTGTGGGGGGGGGGGGGGCTTATGCAGATATATTTTATTGAATNAGAGAGGATTGAAAACCTCGACGTGGTAAACGACCCTTGTGTTCATCCTGACGGTATTCGGCATTCACACTTCAGCCAATTCCCTACGTTGACCTGAACTGTTTGTTATTTGTAGGCAGGGTTAATGGTTGACTCCCGAGACTTCAACTATGGACCTCAAAGTCTCACGCTATCCCTTTCGGTCAAGCGCCCGATTGATATTCGCTTGTAGCGCTTAGAATTTGCTGACTTTACTCCCCATCTGACGTTTGCTGTACACGTCGTTTCCATTCAATAATTACTAATGATTATTGTTTCACACTTTGTTAACACATTTGATCGGACCATAGAACCGCAGATTGCTCTGTTCATTGTGCAATAATGCACGATACTGAGGAACGATTTGTTTTGCGCACACACGTGCGTGTGTGTGTGTGTTTATGTGTTTCCGGTGAATGAACGCTTAATAACGGAGGGAATTACCATCAATTGAACCGTTTTGATTGCTTCCGCTATCTCTGTTTGTATACTGAATAAATTATTACTATAAATATCCTGATATAGGCTCAATAATATTTCCTTTTATTATAAATAGGTCAAATCCACTGTTTTACGAATCTCGAATATCAAATCATCATTATTTTACTTAAGAGTCCCGAATCCAGATAGTTTCTTTTCTTTGCACCGCGTCTTACTATATGTTCCGGTTACACGCATACGAACTGGGGGGAAAACCATTTTGGAATAACCACTCTCAATACAACCTACCAAGATTTGAACCCCAACAGTCTAGTTTATTGAGAGAGTGATGCCTTAGACTATGGGGCCACCGAAGCAGGTAATCCAGATCTTAGAAAACCTGCTAAATACAGAGTGATCCAAAAGTCTTGCAACCTTGGTTTTCCAAGGATATTTCTCGCAGAAGGACATGGAAAATGAACCTGCTGTGTATATGTATGGCAACACTGTAATGTTGGCAGGGTGTTGTGTAGGCCGTGTGACCTTGAGACATACACTAGGTCTATCCAGTTGAGTTACAGCATTCGAAAGGATAAGATGAGTTTTTCACGAGCAGAGCGAGTATTCATTTTGAAACGTTATTTTAAGGCCAATTCGTACATGGAATGCCAACAATCGTTTGTGAGTAGTTTTTCAGAATCACGCGTGCCGAATTGATGGCACAAAATATAAGTTTTTTCTTTGGGTTGCGTGACTTTTGGATCGTTCTGTATAAAGAGGTTTACTTTGATTTATAAATTCTTAAACTATCATTTATAAAATCTGAATGTTAACTCTCTCTCTCTTTTTTTTTTTGCTATAATCCATTGATTATATATTACATACATCAATGAGGTGGTGAATGAATGGTGTTGTATCTGGTATTCGAGTATGAGAGCTAGTATTTAAGAGGGCTCTATGGTAGATCATTGAGACGTGGTGCAGACGTTTAGGATTCCCACATTATTTAAGAAGTTGTTTGATATTTTTTAATATTGTTTTCAACGAAATGTAGGCGGAAATTATCAGCAGGTCTCTCTGGCAAGTTAAAAATTTGATTTTTTTTAAACTATGATTTCCGTTAAAGTTTGTAATTCCAAGATTTAAATCAAAAGGTATATCTTTCCTCAATCAAATAAAGTATGTTTTAATAGTGTCACAACAGAATATTTTAAGATAATATGGGACTATTTAATAGGTTTTTTTTTCGTAGGTTGTCACCCATTTTAAAAATCTATTTAAACTTTTTAACTAGAACTTTAGCCTACATTTTGGCGTAAACAATCTTACAAAATATCAAACCACTTCACAAATAATCCGGGATTTCTAAACGTCTTCAACACACTTCAGTGTTCTATTATACAGCTCTATTAAGTTCAACATATAGGTTGGACTAAACCACCAAAAAACCGTGTAAGAGCTGCAAAACCAATTCGAATTAAAATTATATCAAAAAATATTAATATTTTCGAGTTTAGAATCCTATATTTTCTTGAATCCCTAAATATCATATATAGCCTACTTAAGGATTCGAGGTATTCGAAGGTTCTATCCTGACTCTTTGCTTTATAAAATCATTTCTTGTCTAGTAGGACAATTAGCTAAACGAATGGTATAGTTTTGTAATTTACTAATTGAAATCTGTCTAAGGGTTTTACCAAAACAATTTAACGACGTTACGCACTTGGAAGTTTCTAAATTATTTTGCTAAGCGAGCTGCATCCTAACTTGATGCATCCAAGCAGTCTAAGCACTACTATAATTAGTGTCTAATGTACATAATAGAAAGAGAGGGAATAAAATGAGCAGTTCACCCTCTGAGACTTCTTGATTATCTACTGATAACCCTTACCCTCTTCCTCTGACAAGTTTACATACTCACTATATACTATTTTCGCCTTGAACACATTGGCTTACTCTTCTTGCTCCGTATTCTAGACAAACATACGCTAACATGGGCTTTTTAAGCTACATCCTGGCAGTAAGTCTTCTACAGGCCATTTTTGTAACCAAACCGAATAGCCTAAGTTTTAGATGATTTATTAAAAAAAAGTTTATAAAATCTACTTCGGGGTAAAAATAATAATGTTGTGATAATGTAATAGTATTTTTTGTAATTATTTAATAAATAATAATTTTTGTTTCAGAATTACATTTTTTTTAACTCGTTTAATAAAACGTTCCTTATTATAGAAAATCCTATCTTGACCTGTCTTGGCGTCATAGGTAGGCAACGTCCGTTTAATGAGGATCGAAGTAGTGTTGTCAGAGGCGAAGTAGGGGTGAAACGGCTATTTTTATATTATGTGCTCTTTGGTCCAGTTTCATAGTCAACTCAAGTGCGGCGCTACACTAAGTACATGACGACACCTACCTACTCAAGTGCGGCGCTACACTAAGTACATGACGACACCTACCTAAACTCGAATGGAATGGGCCAGTTTCCTATGCGAGAACGGCCCATTCCATTCTGGTTTAGGTAGGTGTCGTCTTGTATTTAGTGTAGCGCCGCACTTTTGACTATGAAACTGGCCCTAAATCTATATCTTCCTCCTACTTTTCACCGGTATGGACGGAGATGGTATTTCGGATACCCACATATTAAAAAAAAAAAATCAAGTTAAATATTCCTTGTTAATACGTTTGGATTTTACATTAAAATATATATTTACAATTGTTATTTTTCTAAAGACGAGAAGTTTTTATGAGATTTATTCGTTCTGCTTTCAAGTTTAAGAGCCACCAATCTCATAGTATGGTAAGATTTTGATAGGAAGAGAATTTTAGAGAATACAATAAGTTTAAAAATAATTGTAAACATGTTACTAATTAAATTTAATTTTATAAGTGTTTATAATGTTAATAAAAAGTGACAGCTACATAGACTATAAAATTACTTGCCTTATGAATACGTTAAGATCATTCGGCAACAAACATTTTATTGTGAAATTGAAATAGTATATATATATATATAATTATAAGCTATAAACAATAATGTAATGATTTCAAATCATTACAGTTCACGAGTTATAAAGGGATAAAACTTGGCATGTTATGGTTTTTACGTACTAGTGT
The DNA here is from genome assembly GCA_902151425.1 of Timema shepardi. Taxonomy (NCBI): domain Eukaryota; kingdom Metazoa; phylum Arthropoda; class Insecta; order Phasmatodea; family Timematidae; genus Timema; species Timema shepardi. The sequence goes on from CABFVX010000398.1 coordinate 300,513, forward strand.
TAAGAAAAATGAATTAATGTCTGGGGCTGGAACTTAATGTTATTGGACATTCATTTGAGGTGTACACAATTAAATATTTATAGTAACAATATCAATATTATAAATAATTGATTGTGTACACCTCAGATGAATCCCAAATTATACTACATTTCAGTTCCATATAACAATTACATTACTTTAACAATGGTAGGCAATAAGAATAAAATAGCACGTCTGGACTCTTATAGCTCGTGAAATGTAATGATTTGAAATCATTAATTATAACTTATAATTAATTAAATATTTGTACAACTGTTCAGTACTATTTTGATGGTTGAATGACTTTAAAGTGGATCTAACAACTTTTCTATCTGTCAGATATGGGCTCTTCCTATGCAAATCGGACTGTACTGTAGATACTGGCGTGCAAAGATATTTCCTTTAAGGAATTAGGGGAAATGTAAAGTTTACTACCGAGCTTTAAACGTTCTAATTCTCATATCCCTTTAATTTCTTATATGTGTAACTTTGCTGGTGTATACTCAAGATTACGTGTCTTCTTGTTAGTCCCTGGACCCCGCCTCAAATTACCTGTACCCTCCCGCTGAGGGTTGAGGACGGGAAGGAAATGAAACAATTGGGTGGGGGGGCTGTTTCATGGGTCTTAGTTTGTTTGCTTGGTGGAAGAGTAAGGTGGGGAAAGAGAGGGGGGGAGGTTTAAGGGGGCTATGATCAATACTCTATGGACCGAGAGGCAAGTTTAGGCAATCCCTTTGACTCTAGAGGTCTTCAACGGACTGCAGATGTTAGTATGTCAAGGTTCTTCTGTCTCTCCTTCCCTTTGCAACCTTAGACATTCATAATTACTTATCTAGTGGAATAACCGGATAGCTCACTCTGTTATTTAAAAAAAACTAGTTTAGAATTTATTTAGAGACCATCTCTGTGGTCTAGTGGTGAGAGATCTTGGCTTCAGATCTACATGTTCCGTGTTCGATCCCGGGCGCTTTAAGATTATTTCTATGCAGCAGTGGGTCTGGAATGGAATCAACTAAGCTTCGTGAGGACATCTGAGGAACTACTTGAATAAAGAAAGAGCGTCCCCGGTCTAAAAAAAAAACCTGAGATTAACGGCTGGAGGATCATTATACTAGCTCTAACGACTTAGTTGTTTTTTTTTGGAATATTAAAATTGTAAGTTTATTAGCTTCGTGACGCCATCTGTCTTTCTTCTTGCCGACTAATCGTATTTTATGTTGCTCCAGCTAATAATATCTCTATTATTTAATATATTCAATTAAATATGAATTTTTTTTCGCTTGGTATGATTTGCCACGGTTTTTTCATTTACAAAAAACATTATTTTTAAACTTTTACTCTCTCTAGATCCCTCAAAGAAAGAATTATTGTGATCGTCCAAAAAAAGCTCAAGAATTTTATAAATTTCAATGTTTCATGACCCCCTGAAAACGAAAAAGTTGTTTTCAATATGCCTTAACTTTTTTATAAATCTTGGATTAGAGCCAAAAATGGTACCAATTTACCTTAAACTTGGTATTTCTGGTTTTCATAAGGTTCCCCCGAGGTGTTTTTGAAATTAGATAACAAACCCTAAAATTAAGGGTTGTTTTCGACGGGGATAAAGAAAGAAATCTATTTTCTCAAAATACATTCTAATGAGCGTGATCACATTTTGTTTCTAGTCAATTTTGTCACATAGCAAAAAGAAGGATATTTTTGTTTCCCCGTGAAAATGAATAAAGGGAACTTAACATGAGCGTAAATTCCCAATTTTGAACATATCTCCGCAGCTACTTTATGTAAGAAATAACTTTTCGTGGTAAAGCTGTAGTACCATTGAAATTAAACAACTTTTATCTGAAATATATTTTATAAAAGCAACATTTTCTGAGCTCTAAGCAAACATATGCATTTCTTTAACCTCCTTAATATATTAGAATATAGTATTTCCAATTAACTTTCAGTTGAAATAACTTCATTTAGGGTGGTACACCCAACAAGTCCTAATAGTTAACAATTAGCTGGCGTAAGTTAATTCGCCGTAAACATAATTTAAAACCAGCCTAAACTCTACCGAACGCGCGCGTAGTACATCAAAGTGTTCTTTTATAAATGTAGCCCTTTATAGTCCTTTGTTTATACATTGAACTAACTCTGGTAGTTTGTTACAGTTGACTGTAAACTTGGGAATTATTCCAGCGGAAACTTTTAGCTGTCAACTTGGCTAACACGCCAAACGTGTACGTCTTTAGAGTTGCATAACTCACAGGAGGTATAGAAATGATCAAATCCAATTTGTACTATAGGTCGTGAGAGTTTGGTAGAAAGAAATGTTAGAAACTACAAACTTTTTCTTTATTTGCTGTTGGCGATGATAAAATTTAACTATATTAGACGTATTAGTGGGTTTTTTTAGCACCGCGTCTTAGTACCCGTTCGGTTTACACGCTGTCCAGCCACATTTGCGTAGAGGGAGATTTGAAAAATATTTTATGAAAAATGTCCTCAGTACACACGACCTATATTCGAACCTCGGTCTTCCCGTCATTGGCAGTCTAGTCTGCTACGAGAGTAGCACGTTAGACCTTGCGGCCACCAAAGTGGGTGTTTATTAGTGTTGCTTTATATTGCTTAATATTTATTTTATTTATTTGAGGTATTTTAACGTACATAGACTAAATTCTAGAACCGACACACAACCCGGTCCCCCGACCGTTAATCCATCTCCAATGAGTAGGCTTTTAATCACGAACACAATTATTGAAATATAGAGCTCAAACTAAAACATGTCATTGTATCTGTATCTAATGTAATATGCAAGCAGAACCATATATAGCTCAATTCAATAAATAAGTTTAATATACATAGTCACCGGATTGTATGCATAGTAACCGACAGTTTTGGTGAATGTGATAAAAAATGTTCATGTTGTAGTCAAATCATTCACATTAACATGTTCTTATGTATACCAAACAGCACCCTCTGGTTAAAGTGATAAACCTCACGTTTGTGCAAGTTTGAACCTGTATGAGTCATACGTGGTATTTGCTGCGCCTATCAATCAAGGTACATCTTTTATGGAGTGCGAACGTGTGGTGCTATCTTGATATGGAATCTATTCGCTTGATCTAACCTAACCCAACATAACCTAACCTAGTCCAACCTAACCTAACCTTCAGAATATTATTAGTTATTACTTCAGCCAAACAGGCTTTGTTATTATGTAAAATAACTGATTAAAATAATAAATTGCATGTATTTAATAACATTAACTACTAATATCGGTTAATTGGGGTAGTAGCTAATGCATTACTATAACGGTAATATATATAGCGACTGGTGTTGTTATCTGTTGGGGCTATGGGCCTAAACATTAATTACGGTAGTTGAATAGGAGTGAGGAAGAAAATATTTAGAGAGAGTGGAAAACCATTTAGGAATACAACAGTCTCACTACACCCAGCTGTGATTTGAACTCTGACTTTCCTTTCCTCCAGCAAACCAGATTAGATGAGCTTGACTTTTAGTCCGCGTGGTCACCGTTGCAGTAAATGCAGACAATCTAGTGGGAGATTTTAGGGTTGATGTAAATATGATCTATCATTGAATGTAAAATGTGATTTGCATCTGCCTATTTATTTAACCAAAAATAACCCGCTTCAGTGGCCGCGTGATCTAACGCGCTACTTTCGTGTTAGATTAGATTGGTGAAGACTGTGAGATCGGGGTTCGATCCCGGGTTGGGTGCACTAAAGGTGGTTTCCCTAAATTGTCTTCCACTCTCCTTTCACGCAAATTCGGGTGCATTTTCTCAAAATTAAACCTTCATCATATCTAACGCATTAGTGTAATTAGTACATAGTCGTATAACATGAACGGTTAGTAAGACGCGTTGCTAAAAAAAAAAATAGCGACATGTTTTATCGTTGTATATAATCGCGTATTATAAATGTGTTTTACGTGGGCTATACAGTTTGTAATGTATAAGCTTTATTAATTGCGATCAATAGCTTACTTATACATACGTTTGTAACGTTAAGGGCCCGGTCAATGGTCGTAGGAAGTGAAGAGTCGCTTCAGCGCCAGCCCCCAATTGACGGTAACTGAAGAAAGCAAT
>CABFVX010000399.1:0-26928 GCA_902151425.1 Timema shepardi
GGGCACATCAAAGGCTGTGGCTATAGTAGTGTAACAAGATTATTGTTTAACAGCGGGACCGCCACGCTCTCATTGCTTACCCTGGCAGCGCTCCCTGTTCTCTCTCCTTGTTTGGCAGATAGGCAGCAACCTTTTCACTTTTCTAGGGAATTAGAGGGGGCCCAGGGGGGAGGACGGAGACACATCTGGAGGGGTTTGGGTCCTTTTTAACTCTAGAAGTGGAGAATTCAGACCCTTAGCTGGCACCACCCCTATATATACACACTCAGCGATATCCAGAGGTGCTTAGTTCTTGATTCTCAACCAGTGAGACTGGGAGTGGAGCAGCCAGTCCAGTGTTCGTGTGGCGTGCTGGTGTAGTGTGTATGGCGCTGGGACCTTTAGCGGGGTGCCGTGAGTGTCTTACACATTGAAAGTAAATTGTACCGTGAACAAACATTTTAAGGAATGATATGTGGATATTTAACTAGTTATTCAGTATTTTTGTTAACAAGCTGTTTACTTGATTTGATGTAATTCTATTCTATGTGTTTTCATTTGTGTATTGATTTACAAACAATTGCCTATATTACCTGAGTCAGTGAACTAGTTAGTTATAATTAATCCTGCATAATTTTATTTTATGTGTTTTCGTTGGTTTATTAATTTAAAGACAATTACTCATATTAATTAGATTAGTGAACTGTTTAGTTATAATTTATTCAGCATTATTCAATTTATTATGTCCTTATTGGTTTATTAATTTACATAATTACTTTGACTACCTAATTTGTTGAATTGTTTAGCTGTATATTTAATAATAAAAACCTTGGGTGGTCTGCGAGTATTTTAATTCATATTTAGCCTGCAACATACCTCAATATCCTCGAAAGAACTCTTGGTTCACATGTGAACGGCCTGTGACCCTCATAGGTCACGCACGCCCAATGTTACAGTATGCTTGATTTAAATGGAACATGTGTTCTATTATTAAAATGCACTCTTATTAAAAATTGACACAACAAATAAGAATACAGTAATTTAAAAAAAAATCCTCGAGTAATTAACTGATTGCACTTTAAATTATCTTTCACTAAAATTTATATTTATATTATTTAGCACCGCGTCTTACTACCCGTTCGGGTTATACGCTTTCACTAAAATACCCTATTCCTGGACACGCAATCATGGTATTTGTTAAGATTAAATTAATATCCTATTATGTTTAGCTCTATTAAATTCCTTCTCATTATAAATATTTCACAAGACATTAAATTACTCATCTTAACTGAATCAAACTTTATTTGTTGACATGTAAGGTTAGATTTTGTTATATTGAGATAGTAATTATAGTTATATTGCGATAGTAATTTTAATCATATTAATTATTGGAAACACTAAAATAACTATATTACACCATTTTAAGACTATTCTATTCCTATTATTCCTTTAAATATCCAAGCAAGTTTTTAGAGTGACACGTTTTAGACAATGTTACATAACATGGAAGCATGTTATTCTATGGTTTACGTACTGCCCACATTTTTAACTTTCTAATACTATAAAAACTATTAACAACATTAATATTAGCCTAGTATTATTTGAATCACTTAATATTTGCTACAATGGTACCCCACTGCATTCCTGTTCCACTGCTTGTGCTATAATTCCAAAGATTTCAAATACCATTGGTTTAATAAAAAATAAAAATGAATGTTATTTGGGGTCATATAAGAGTTTATTAAGTTGATCTGAAGTTATTCATTATACATCTTATATTTATTTTTATGGACTGGTAGACCTAAAATTTCACCTAGGAATATTTACCATTTAAAAAGCATGTTTATGTAATTTTAAAGTTCAAACAGCTTGACTAGCTTTTTGAATTTTTTATTTTTTCCTTTGCAGAAATGATGTTCAAGAAGAGTTGATATTAGGCTTTGATATGGAATGGCCAGTAAATTTCAAGGCAGGCAGTTGTAAAACTGCATTGATTCAAGTGTGTCCCAAGGAGGATGTGTGTCATTTGTTTCATGCAAGTTGAACATCCGTTATATAATTTATTGTATACTTATATCCTTCATATTGAACTCAATATGGTATAGGTGTAAAATAGGATACAAATGCTTATGCTAATTTGAGGAGAGTTCGGTTCTTTGCACAAACTACAAGACTATCAATTAAATAGTCACTAAGCCATGGTCAAATGAATTTAGGTATAGTGTTTCTGGAACTAACCAGCCATTAGTGATTTAGACCACAGTTGGTAAAAATTTAGAATTTCATGGGGTGTGAAAGCAATGCATGAGTGATTCAGAGTTTATTGTTAAGTGTGCATTCAGGTGCTGATAACTTACACTCCCTATTTTTTTTTAATACCCAACTACTATTATTATTTCATTTGAATATGTGATCCTTAAAAGTTAAAACATAATGTATTTTCTACACCAGACAAAATATTAAAGAAAAAATAAATATACATGAAGGAACTAAACCCTCAAGCTTGGCGGAGATAGTCCATTAACTGTGTACCACAAGTAGTCAACATCATCAACTGTTTCCAATCTGTGGCTGGGTCACTTTAGTAAAATTCATACAGCTTCCCCTGTCCTTTCACCATTCTTCTACTTTCACACTTTCACAATTATGCTATTTGCTCCTCCCATCTCTTTCTTGGTCTCCTTTGTGTTGTTTTTACTTTATACTTTTCATCTCCATCATTCTCTTTGGTATTTAGAAGTTGTTTCACTGTAAGAGCACATGATATTTTGAAAGGACAATTTAAACTGTTCGCTACAAAGAATAATCTGCTATTCAGCGGTGTCGGTTAGGGAGAGTTCATTAGAATAAATTGTTATAACTTAATGTCGACTATAGCTCGCTAAGTGTACATATTTTTTCCACAAAATTTATTATTTAGATATTAGTTCAATCATACACTGAAATAAAGGCTTAGTAAAAGAGATCAAAGGATTATTTCACAATTTTTTGAGATTTAATTCTGACATTTTTACCTCAGTCTTCAGGGTAGGTTAATTTGTGCTTATTTTATAAAACATGCATTTCAATTAATTTCACATTAGTTTCTGTTTGTAGTGTGAATAGTATTTTTTTGAAACCAAGCCCTATTTTCACTATAGAACATAATACATTTTATTATATTTGTTTCACAGCTGTCATCTATGATAAGTTTACCTCGAGTATTTATCTGTCTCCTTCAGCATCCAAAAATAATTTTTGTTGGTGTTAATATTTCAGGGTAGGTTATTTTCTAATAATCTCAATCTTACAGATATTTTAGTAATCTCTTGAATAAAATTTGGAAGATAATTATTTTTATTTGTTTTCAGAGACTTTTGGAAACTAAGTCGTGACTTTGGAATCCTTGTGAAACCTTTGATGGAAAAGGTGATAGATTTGGGAAAGTTTGCTAATGAAGTATTAAATTCTAACCAGAACTGGAGTTTGGATGGTCTTGTACAGCATTTGGTGAGCTCAAAGTTTGAAAAATAAATAGTGATAAGGGCACAGTACATATTTTGCAATTGGGTTTCTCAAACTTGAAATAATTAGAAATCAACGAAAGACTGATTTTCAAAATTGACCTGAGTATATTAAATTAAATTATGATAAAATATATTATAGCATTTATCTTTTAAAAACTGAGGTGATTTTTTTTTTTTGACAAATCAACTTTTTCATTGTCTTTAGAACACCACGCCCGAGTGTAGCTCGGGCTAGCATAAGTATTTATTGTTACCGTGCCCGAGCTAAACTCGGGTCCTCTTTTAAATGTATACATACACATTGGTCTGAGATACGCTCGGGAATAGTGTTCTGTAAATGTTTCCTAAGACTGTCTTAGTTCATACAAAAATACAAGGTGACAGCACTAGATGATTTTGTAAAAACTGCAATGTGGCATTGTGTGTGAAAAATTGTTTTGTTCTGTACCACATCAGGCAAAGTATTGCTAGGCCTAAATGTAAATTTTTTTCATTTAATTTGTAATTTATTCATGTCAATTTTTCTAGTTTTTGTAACAAAATGTGTACAAATCTTTTATTTTTTTTAATGTTTCTTCTATAAAACAAAATAAAGTCCATACAAAATCTGAAAGATCATAAATGACTCTAGATTAAACACACGCAAAAGGTAATATATTTCAAAGTATTCTCACAGAAAAAGATAAAATATATAAATTTGGCCAGTATCTGCCAGTTCACCATGTAATTTCATGCCGGTATAACCAGTTGAACTTCTCCAGTCTCCTCCTGTCCATCTTCTTCTTTAGATATTGTCCGCGGCAGCCAGTTGGTTCTTGGGGTTAATTATATAAATGAAATGGTCGAGAGCTAAGGGCCTAAAACCCCGACCATTTTACACTGTAACGTGAAAACCTGCAGGTAAAACATTTCCAAAAATGTTTTTAGGTATAGAGTTTCCTTTTTTTTTTAAACTTATTATTTAAAAATGGAAGCCCTACCCTCATCCAATAATAACTATTTTGACTTGTTTAATCTATTGTCATGATAAATTATAGTGTATATTTACTTCCATTTTTACTTTTTGTATAGTTCCTTAACTAATTATATTCACCTTTTTTGATGTAGGTGACTTCTTTTAAATATGTTAATTTGATAAAGACTGTATGTTTCTGTGGTAAAATTGTGTGTGAAATAGTATTTTCAAAGTTCACTTTTAAACCTAAGGGCCAGTTTCATAGTCAAATTTAGTACGCCTCAAGTGCGGCGCTATACTAAATACAAGACGACACCTACCTAAACTCGAATGGAATGGGCCGTTCTCGCATAGGAAACTGGCCCATTCCATTCTGGTTTAGGTAGGTGTCATCATGTATTTAGTGTAGCGTCGCACTTGAGGCGTACTAAATTTGACTATGAAACTGGCCCTAAGTGTACATGCTCATACAAAACACAGATTGGGGACAATAATTTAGACATTATTTAAAGCAATAGATCATTTGACAGGGTTAGTATGGTTAAAAATTAAGGAACAATTTTAACTAGCAATAACGATTTTAGATTAAAAATTAGGTAAAAAAATATAGTCAAAAATGTATGATATTACTGGATCATTAAGTTGTTGACATCTCGACAGCTGTTCAATAATGTAAAATCAGAGTATGCTAAACAATAGTTTTACCAGTTCTCAATTGGTGTGAAATGTGGTCTCTTACCTTACATTAAAAAACAAAAACAAGGTGTTTTGAAAGGTATTTGGTCCAAAAGGGGATGAGGCTATTGGGGAGTGGAGGAGGTTACATACCCTGTACCCCATCACAAGACATTGTTAGGATCTAATCAAGTCTTGTAGATTATGGTGGACAGGACATGCAGTGCAAATGGGAGTATCTAGAATCATGTCCAAAGTAATGACCGTCAAACCCACTGGAAAGACGTTGACGGAAGGATAACATTAGAATGGACCTGAAAGAGACAGGGTGTAATGAAGGGGACTGGATAAAGAGCTAGCTCAAGATAGAGTTAGGTGGTATACTTTTGCAAATGTGGCAACAAATTTTCGAGTTCCTAATGCCATAAAGTATTTTGTTTGAAAGAATATACACACACCTATTAACATTTAAACTAGATAAGATACGTCTGGTAGTAGGCTTCATGATTGATTGATATACTAATGTATCAAAACTGACACACATAAAATTTCACAGCCTGGCCAAGTCACATTTATGTTCAGTTTTTTTTCTAATAATATGACCCAGGATTATGTTGTGTAGTTGAAGATGATATTTTTAACATAAATAGGACAATAATTTCTTCAGTACTTTCAATAAACCATGTTTGACTTGTGTTTAAGATTTGAAAATGTATAAATGAAAGTATGTATAAGTAGGCCTATTATTAGACAAGTGAATCTAGATTTTAATTGCAATGAACTAAGTATAAATATCAGTAGGAAAATGTTAATCCTTTGGTGATTCTCAAACTCATTGTATACTATTGTTTGTCTATTTCAGTTCGGAAAGCGAATACTCAAGAGTGAAAATATTCGTATCAGTGACTGGACTAAAATACCACTTTCTCAAGAACAAGAAAACTATGCTGCAACAGATGCCTACGTAAGTCAAGTTCAGATACCTAATACTAAATATAGAGTATTATAAAGGTAGGAAGAGCTTGCTATAGGTGGTTACTGAGGGACATAATAATCAAAATACCTCAAATTGGCACTACTTTACTATTCTCTCTAGATGACACTAGTCTTTTGTCAATTGTCGAGACTCCCTTCTATATCTATTTCAATCTTCAGTCCTATTTTCATAGGAAGACATGATGTGACATGAATACATGAAAGATCTTGTAAATTCACTCTTACTATGCAAATTGAATTGTAGCTTAATAATGGATCTTTGAGATGAACAAGGTTCAATCCCATTGCACTTTTATTCACCACATAAACAAATTATCTTTTAATTCTCAATATCTTGCATCACTGCTATTGTCTAGCGTAGAGTAGGCTGTTCAAAATGTATCTTAACTTGATACAAAATAATAAATCTTGTACCCAGAAGCTTTAGTTACTATTTAGTGAAAACATACAAACCTAATTTCACAACAATAAATGTTCAGCCTTACGTGATATCAAACTTAGGACCCATAGATCGTACAGATAGTACTAGTAGAAACAAATGACTGTATTAAGGTGCCTTTCTTTTAATTGATCAAATGTTCATCCTCATAATACCCATCTTATTAAAGGTAGTGGCTGCAAGACCATAGAACTAGTATTCCATTATATTACTTTAAGAGTAATAATTTCATAAACCAAATATTCCCATGAACAAATAAAATATATGTATATATATTCAAGGCCTTATACCATTAATTAAATTTGGTTTTCTTTTACAGGCTTCTTTGATAATCTACAAACACTTAAAATTGTTACTAAACAAAACTAAACAATAGTAAAGGAGAATAGTCATATTTTGGATTCGTTAAGTTATAGTAAATAAGTGCATAAAAATTTGTATAAAGTCAATTGCAAACACATTTCTTACCAAAGATAAGCAATGGTTCGTCTTGTAAAGATTTTACAAGTTGGAAGGTTAGACTATGGGCCTGCCTTTCATTTACAGAAAATATTAGCAAATCGTAATATTGAATTACTCCACCAAGGTACACCACATAAAACTGAAGACATACTCATCTTGGTTGAACATAATCCTGTGTACACTGTTGGTATCAGAGCCAAGGAATACTCTGCAGATTATGAAAATAACTTGAAACAAACAGGTGCAGAATTTTACCGCACGAACCGTGGTGGATTAGTCACATTTCATGGTCCGGGTCAGTTAGTGGCATACCCAATACTTAACTTAAAACACTTCAATCCCAATGTCAGATGGTATGTGTCACAAATAGAGAAAACTATTATCCGCACATGTGGTAGACTTGGCCTTGCAGCGGAGACATCTCCGTTAACTGGTGTTTGGGTCGGTGACAAGAAGATTTGTGCTTTAGGGCTTCAAGCAAGCAGGTTCATAACAACTCATGGCTTAGCGCTAAACTGTGACACAGATCTTACTTGGTTCTCTCACATTGTGCCTTGCGGAATTGAGGGAAAGGGAGTGACATCTCTTTCGATTGAACTAAAGAGGAATGTAACAATTGAAGAAACACTCCCTTTGTTCTTGCTTAGTTTCAGTGAATTATTTGACTGTGCCCTGTGTGACTACCGTAAAAAGGATGCAGATAGTTTGATTGAATTGATAGGAAAATTAAAATAAAATAAATTCAATATGTAAGTGTTTTGTGGTTTTTTGGTAAATTTCCCTAGTGATGGTTTATACAATATTGTGATGAATGAAATATTATAGTAGTATTGAAGAGAAGGAAAAGAGGTCCTACATTGAAAGCGGTGAACAACGCATTTAAAAGGATGAAAAAAGAAAAAGCACCGGTTTGGACAAACTGACGAAAATGATAAGCTCTTACAGGTGAAGTAGGTTTACAATGGTTATACAGAGTGGGTAGGGTGGTTTGGAATGAGAAAAAGATACCGAAAGACTAGAAAAATTAAGTTAATATAATTAGAGATGGGCCCCTCGAATCCTGACCAGTATTTGAGGATTCAATGGTTAAATCTTTCACCACATAAACAAAGCATAATATTTTGATTTTTGAATTCAAAAATTACCAAGTTAGGCCTACTTGAAAAGCACAAGTTAATTTGTAATAATTATTCTGTCAGACCAAAGAGATAAACATGAATAAAATCTTCTTTTAAAAAAAAAATTGTTAGGTGTAGACAATTTAACGTGCCTAATACCCTACCCTTCCCCCCTATAGGAAACTTGGACTGCACTGTTTCAGCGCATGCTTACTTCTGAAACTTTCAACTCACAAATAATCTTGTAAATAGTTTAATGAACAATGTCCATGTGGTACAGTCTTATTCTGCCTGCTGAGCTAAGTTTTTTTAAATAAATTCCTAGAAGGCAAACATGCCTAAGCTCAGTCTGTGTCTGCCTATCAAACTAAGAAAACCCATTTTGATTCTCAAGATGGGTGAAAGTGGAGCATCCCCTTTAAAAGAAATTACTTAATGGGTGGGAGATTGATTGGTTTTTACATCCCAGAATTAAGTTAGTTTACAAGTTGTACACTAAAAAAAATCTCTCAGTTCAGAAAGCACCATTTTTATAATAAGTGAAAACACTTGTTTAAAGCTTTCAACATTAATACATTTATATATAAATTTAAAATGTTCTTTATTTTTTTTTAACTAATCACAACTCAAACTTCACATATAAACAAATGTTAAAAAATTATAACATACAAAACAATTTAATGATCAAAGATAACAATATAATCCTCTCAAATAATGCCAATTTAACAATACTCCATAAATCCTTTTCTTCAGCTCATTTTAAGAACTGAACAGGTAGATGCGGTACAAAAAAAAAAGTAAAATTTAATTTGTTGCCAGAGTTATTTTACTATTTGAAAAGGGCTTTTACTTCTCTTTTAATCAATCTATCACCTCCTCCAATACTATTTTGTGTTTTGCTAGGCCTTTAAGTTTTTAGCTTATTACATTAAAATGTAAACTTGTTTTATAAAAACAATAATATTTACAACACATTAAAATTTTACAAGAATATCTAAACCTGTATATCATATTTTTATGCAAAATTAAGACTAGTAAAAAATTACATTCAAATAACAACCAATGAAAGGTGGGGAGAAGGGCGGGGCCTACACCTTTAGTAGAAAAATGTTGGCCTAAAAAGTTGTTAGCGACCAAAAACAGTAATTTTAAGGAACGTGGGCATTTGCTAGACCATAACATAGAAGGTTACATATTTCTATTAAATGTGTAGGTCAAGCAAGTTTATTCTCCTACCAATATTTATTAAATCCAACCTTTTCACACCTAAGGGAAAATGGTGCCAAATGGCTGTATTATATTAAACATTGAAATGAGGATAGAAGGACAAGACCTACAAACTTACCAGAAAACTAAAGGCCTCAAAGTTCATAGTTAATAAAACCACACATTTTCAAGGCACATCAGTCCCTGTCTTCAGAAGAAGAGAGTAAACTTTGAGGCCTATAGTTTTCTGGTGTCTAAGACTTGCCCTTTTATCCTCTTTTTAATGTTAGGTTTAATTTTGGAAAAAATTGTTAGTAATTGTATCTAATTATAATCCAGTTAACATGAAACCAATTAATTAACAATAAAGTTTTGGCCTCTACACTGCTCCAGGATTAAAGCGTTATTGAATTCAATTACATTATCTTTAGATTCTTTAAATTACTATAAATTCCCCTTTTTATTGTTGGAGCCAGTGTGTGCTGCTATACTCCAGCTTTAAAATATGATTGTCTGATATTATTTTTTAATAAATCATTGTTGTCTCACTACTATTTTGTTATATCCAATCTAGTTATTTGAAAAATGATTGTTTTCCAGGCAACCAGTGGTATTTTATGTAATAATCAATACATAAAACTGAGCCTATAATCCAAATTATATAAATGTTGCTAGTACCAGTGATCTCAATTACTACTAACAGAAGTATTAAACATAAGAAAATACCGTCAATGCTTGTAAGCAACAAATTAGATTAATTTGAAAGCCTTCTATTCCTTATTTTTAAAAAAATCTGCTCAATATTTGTGTAAATGGTTTCATGCCAACAAATTAATCACACATGCATTTCATATTGAGCTGTGCAAAGAAGGTCAATAATTATTTATAAAAATACTTTCAAAATGTGATTATTTAGTTAGTGACAGTATTTGCAGGATGTTTTAAACAGTATAATTTGTTTTCATTGTATTGAGTGAACACACAAAGCAGTGGTAAAGGGTTTAAATCGCAGTTAGATGCATTGGTGTTGGTTTTCCAAATATAATTTTCACTGGTTTCTTTCTTCATCCTCTCTCTCTATACTAATGTGGGTGTATTTTATCTAATATACCCTCTAGATTTAAGTCTTTGTTACATCACATAAAAACCTAGGAGTTAAAATAAATAATTATTTTCTAACAGAAAACTACAGTAAACATATAAAGGCTAAATAATCACAAACAAATCACACAGTGTGTATCACATTACAGTCAAATGTATTATATTTGGAAGAAGGTAGAGGACAGGTGGATAGAAACATATAAAAGGGACAAACACAATATTACTTTTACAATAGAAATAAGAAAACAGTTCACAATTTACATTTCTGCCATTGGGCAGAGAGGTTTCTTCTATCCACCTTTCCTATAACTTCTTCCAAATAAATCAAAAAGAGGTTTTCCTTATAGAGATATATTAACAAAAAAAAACCTGCTGTTAATGAATGATCAATGTGAAGCAAATACATCAATGTTCCTTGATATTAAGAGTGTGCGATGCTTCAAAACAAATATCAGCTTGGTGCCAAAAAAAATTGACTTTGACAATTAAAACGAAGGCTAAAATACTCCATTTATGTTCAATCATAGACATTGTGAGCTGTTATATACATTAGAAAAGAATATTCCTATGAAAAAACTCTGAGTTGTTTGTATGGATAGTAACTCGAGCAATTAAAATGAAATATTACACATAAATGTGCAGTAAGACATTTTCTCAATTATGTTAGTGCATAAAGTTATATGAATAACCACAATATAAACATTTTCAAGCATTAAAGAACTAACAAACATTTTTTAAACTTCAATTCAACTTTGAGAATATTTCATATATATATGATTTGAGTTTGTTTGAATTCAAAAGTAGACTTGCACACCCTTGTTGCATACCTATTCTAATTTTTATTATATTAGTAGACTACATGTTAAATTAATTCAAAATATCAGTTATTTAACCCTTAAAATTGCTGTGAATTGCATTAGGCAGGCAATAAGCTAATTTTACAGCTTCACTAAATTTGTTTGAATTTAATATTCAATGAGTTAATTTATCCAAAATAAAATATTAGGGTACCGTTAAGTGATATTTCCATTATACAACATATGGTTCAATGAAGAACATGCCTTTATTTGCATTGAGATGATAAATTTAGTGTTAGAAAATAAAGGTAGATTTCACAAGTTTCTTGCCTATTATTTTATTTTACCTAAGTAGGATTATTGTTGAAGTTTATTAGTCTATATTTTTATATTATTCTCACTTTAAAGGTTTTAAAGTATCAAATTTAGCCGACACGCTTCTATACACACAAGCAGTATAAATAATTTCACATATAAGGTTGTGCATTGTATATTTGTCCTCCCCAAAAATAAAAATATTTCAATCAATATTATTTACACTAAGAGCATTAAGTGTGATTTGAAAAACTTTGGTTCAAAGGATGACTATTCTAAGTTGTACCATGAATTCCATAATTTGGGTTGAATAGAAACCAACACTAAGCTTTATGATGTATATAGTGGAATAACTTTAAAACTAGTCTAGTCAACAGTGCAATAGAAATATGTAGTGAACGAGTGAAGGAAGCGAAGACACCATGGTGGAATGAGAGAGTGAAATATTCCATAATGAAGAGGGATATAGAGAAACAAAAGCAAAATGAGGGCCTGAAAGCAAAGGATGAAACAAGAATACAGAGATAGAAAACTGGAAGTTAAAAAAATTGGATGGAAAGAAAAGTACAAATGCAGGGGAATTTACACAGAAACTAGAGGAAGACAACAAAGGGAAAATGAAAATGCTGCTTAGAATGGTAAGGAATAAAATATGTGACAAGGAAATTATTAGAGCATAACAAAAGGAAGATGGAGAAGTAATTAGCAATATGAAGATTAGGAACAAGACGAAAACCTGTTTTGCTAAACTACTAAATGGTGGTAGATTAAGCTGAGAGGAGGAAGAGAATCATGAAACAAACATAAAAGAGACACCGATTACAAGGGTTGTGGAGGATGAAGAGTGGTAATTCGGTTGGAGTGGATGAACTCCACAGCAGATATGGTAAGAGCAGCTGGAATACCCAAGATACTGTGGCTGTACCGGGCACTAACAACAATTTGGTGAAACAATCAGCTGCCAGATAATTAGACTAAGGGGATGATTACTCTATTGTTCAAGAATGGGAGCGGAAGGAAAGACACCAACTATAGAGGCATTTCACTCTCACAACTTGAAAATTATGGAAAGAATTATTTAGAGAAAACTGAGAGCCATTATCGAGTCAGTCCTAGAAGAGAAACAGCATAGATTCAGGGCGAGCAGGAGTACATCAGACCTGATGTTTGCTTTAGCAAGCAAACGGAGAAGTATTGGGAGAAAGGGAAGGACCTGATAATAGTGTTTATGAACTTGGAAAAGGCGTACAACAGAGTCCTAAGAATAGTTTAGAAAAACTGGGAGTTAAAAGAAATTTGATTGGCAAAGTTCAAATGTTGTATAAAAAGTGCCTGAGCTGTGTAAAGAATTGGAGAAGGCAGGTCAGTGTGGTTTGAGACCAAAAGGGGGGTTCAACAAGGAAGTGCTCTTTTATCACTATCGTTTGTAACTCATGGAGACCTAAATGCTCTGAAAACATGGGTGATGTGGCGATTTGGGAGTCACAGAAAGAAGTACAGGAAAAACTGAATAAATAGCTCTCAAAGTTCAAAAAGAATGTGATTAAAACAAAGACAGTTGCTTTGAATATCAGTGAAGTAAATTTCAACTCCTCTATATGTCTGAAAGAAGAACAATTGGAAAATATTCACAAGTTAAATACGTGGGTAGTGTGATCTACTGTAAGAGCACCATAAAGCAGGAAGTGCTCAAGAGAGTGACCATCAGGTCAACATTCTTTAATTTGACACAACAGCTAATGTGGGACAAGAAGGTCACAGGGAGAGCCAATATGAGTTTATAAGATATACCTTGTCCACATTCTTACTAACAGTTTAGAGATTTGCACAGTAAATAAGAAAGAGCTCAGTAAATTGCAAGCATAGGAAATGAGATTTTTAAGAAGTACTCTGGAGAAGACATGGAGAGATGCGTTAGGAGTGAAAGAATCAGTAGGGGAAAGATTATTAAGACTCGGATGGTTGGCCATTTGAAAAGAATGGAAAACACAATAACATCACATGTGTAAATGGAAAGAGGGGTAGAGGGCGGGAAGCCAGCTGGACGGCCCAGGAGGTGGCTGTACCAGATAAAGGAAGCTGTAGAGAAGAAAGGAGAGTGATGGAAGAAGAAATGTTTTTGGATCGACAGCGTTGGTGAGCGCTTGTTGGCAAACTGGAGGGGTTCCACCATGATGATGATGATTTAGATAGTGTATTATTTCTAAAGCTCAATCACGACACTTGTATCTTAAGAGATAATTAAAAAACTCGTCTGTTTTTTTTCCTCACCCTGCTTTCTAAATCATTTATAAGGATTGTAAAATTAGTGCTGGCATAATTTCAAGATTATCGTTCTAATTAACTGTGTTGTCAATAATATAATATCCTAATAAGATGAGATTACTTACAGTTTCATAAACTACTTCAAGTAGGTTCAAAATAATTGTGTGTTTAAATACAACTTTCATCAGCAAGAATATCTACCCATGGCAAGTATAACACATAGTATTTAATAAAATGGGAGAACCATTATCTACAAAGAAGGTGCTGTAAACTAACTACTTATTTGATTAACTTTAATGGTGTAGTAATAAATAGTATGATGGATATATTTTCTTTGTTATTTAAAGGAAGAAAAATAATTTTATTAATTTGTGACACCTTTGTAGAACCAAAGTTTTGCAAAGTAAAAACATAAATAAATAATAAATCAATGTGTTTTTTTTACTATGTTGAACCATATTAAGTTTGATTTTTAAGATAGGCATATACATTTAGTTAGGTAATAAATAATGACTGATTGTCAGGCATGTGTTAAAATTATGATTGCCAATAGTCATGATGATGATGAATATTATTGCTAGTATTGTTATTTTAGAGACATATATCTTCTAGGGTGTTGCGTTTTTGATCAATTCTAACTTGATCACTCAACACCATAAATCAGGTATAAAGGTGATTATCCCAGTTCGAGTTAAAATTAAAGATTGTATTACCAAACCACCCATACTCGGCTGTTGTTTGGATCACCATAAAACTAAAAATGAAATGATGATTTAAAGCATAAGATCAATTAAGTGCACTTCCCTCACCTCTTGATTACATCTTTAGCACATTAAGGTACTCCTGTTGATACAGCTCTGTAGCCAGGACCCCAAGAACTTGTGCTGCATTGTGTAGAGAGTTGTTTGAGTCAAGTGTATGTCTCGTGACAAGATCCACAAAATTGCGGAACTCTTGGTATTGCTTTGTGTTGGTCAGTGTTTCCATGCTAGCCAGAACTTTGTGGACTTCTGGCCGAGATAACAAGCTGTTTGACTCAGAGTTTGACCTTCACAAAGTTAGGTAAATATTCAGTAATCAGAAAAATATTAAGTACAATCATAATATTTGTTTTAAAGACAAAATTACACAATTAGAAAAGTTTATCTTTTACAAAGACAAAATTGGGGCTTATACAAAATACTCTTTAATGATTATTTAAATGTAAATGACCAACCAATTAAAAACGAGAGAAAAAACACTACAATAATGCTTAATTGTTTGAATATATTTGTTTGTCAAACTTAGAATAGTTTTGTTTTGATTATTGAAATAAGTACCAAACAATTCAAATACGGGTAAAATTAATTCAAACAAAAAAAGGTATCACCCACTGTCAGCAAACACAATAAATTATTATGTCTTATTGTGATAAGCAAAAAAAAATATTTTTATTGTTGAGACAATTTTTTTTTTAGAGAAATAACTTTTAAGACATACATGACAACAATGCCATCCATATTTTGAGTCAATTTACAGAGATATAAACTTAGTCAAATTTATAAACTCAAAGTAAACATTTAGTATCTACAGATTAGAATTATCACAATCTGACACCTTAGCTCAGTCGGTAGCATGTCTGCCTACTGAGGTAAGGGTCCCGGGTTTGATTCCCGGCATGGCCGAAAAATTTATCGTTGGTGAAATATGGGTTTACTCTTTCACATCAATAAATTAATGGCCGGGAATTGGATGTTATGTCTGTCCTAGTCTTAAGTTAGATTATAAGGTACATGAAGCTCTGACAGGCCTAGCAAGCTGGGAATGAATATATATGGCTTGAATAAAATTGATGCAAGCCCACAGACAAGATGCAAGCCCACAGACAAGAAAGAAGCAGACTCAACCTTGTGGGGGTTTTGTTGCGCTCCTTTTTTCAGCTTGAATCCCCCAACACTGGGCTTTGATAGTGTCACTGCTGGGTGATGATAGGACTAACAGCAATGATCCTAATATTGAAGGACTCAAGCTGCCAAAAGGAGTGCAACCATTTTAACCTGTAGGTTGAGTGTCTGGGTATATTATTTGTCTGTGCCCAAGCCACAGGCTGGAAACAGTAATGGATGTAAAGTAAGTTAGAGAACAGCCAGTTACCTCTTAGATTTTAGTTAATAATTCTTTCACAAAGAGCGCTGTTATACTCCAAACATATTAGTATATTTATTGTTTATGCTGGCACAATATTAAAACAAATGGATGCCATTGCAAATAATAAGTTTAAGGTAATGGGAATGTTTTTATGCAGATAAGTGTGGTTAAGGTGTAATTTGTGCATAATTGGACTAAAAGCCACTTTTGTCATTATTTTGTGCTAAAAACATGTTTTCCTGGCTTAAATCTATTCAGGAATAAATATTACCACTAGTCATATGTAGTGTAGTTAAGTTATTTAATTGCGCTCAATTAGGTGTGGGAAACTGAGGTCAGTCAGGGGATATCTCCCTGACTACTAGCTAGCTACGAGAATAAAACACCAATACTTGGAATTCATATACTTGTAACTATACACTAAACAGAGGTGGATTTTCTTCTCGTGACGCCCTGGGCTGAAGTAGCCTGCCACCTACTTAAGGAACAAGAAAATCTGAAATTTACTATAAACTTAAGAAAATCTAAAAGGGGCAGCAAAAAACAGGAAAGCTGTTTTTGACTTTCTCCCGTGCAAACTCAGCTCCATTTAACCAAAGTCTGTCACTCATAGCTCATATATAAAATTTTCAGCGCATAAAACTTATAAATGAAGTGTACAGCAAAGTTTGTCAACACAAAACAGCCAATTATAGCAAAGGACATACATTTTGTCTGTCGGTGCTGGTCAGCTGTCTAACTATTGCCAACATGAAATAGACAAAAATATTTTGCTGAAACAAAAACGACCTATATAAATAGATACATACATTTGTCCGTGTGTTTTACAAATGCTTCAAAATTATAGAAACATACTTTGAAATTAGGATGGCAATAAGTATAGAGAGATAGAGTTTTTTTAGTAGAAAGAGAGACTGATGTTGAATAGCCCTGCTTGGAAGCAAAGGCTAGTGAAAGTGATGGTTGTCGCTGATTGAGACTGGGAGGGTATCTGTATTACGTGAGAAGGGTCCTACCGACTCTGCTGGGAGGCAATGCAACTTTTAGGGAGAGCTTGTATATTTTTTTGTGCGATAACATTAATCAAAATATAAATTATGTGTTTAGGCATTAAGTGCTACTGGTTTGTACGGTATATTGTGGTTGAGGAACGAAGACCTTTTATTCGTTGTTTGGGTGTTCCTGTGACAAGTTGTTTGTGGCATTCAGAAATGCACTGGTTGAATTTAACAATAAATGAGATTCTTGTGAGCAGTCATAATGATGAATATTGTAATCTTTATGAATCTAGTGCTTCCAAATATAAGATGGCTTAGTCATATACGTGTAATAAACTCAATAAATTGAACCTGTGTGAATATTATTTTCTATTGAGATTTACTTACTCTGATTACAATGCTCTTAGAAATTAATATATATTTTTAAGATTCTTTACTTACCTGTTGTCTGGGTTATCAAATGTGACTGCTCCAAGAGCATTTGGAGTTGTTCTAATCCGGACATCATCACCTTCTGGCAGTTGTGCCAAAATGTACACAGATAAAGCTTGACTTAGCATGCGACACCTACAGATAAAACATTCTGATAATTTCCATATTAATATAATTTTTCAAACTACAATATTACAAGAAACTACAGTATTACTATATAAATATTAGCCCTATTATGTTTTCTTTGTGAAAATGTTTATTGAATTTGAAATGAACTCAACTGTCCATGCATAATACACAGCATTTTTAATGTCATAAGGCAGACTTTTAGAAACTTATCCTAACACAAAATTGAGTACCTATAAGTTTAATGTACCACTGAATGAGAGGAAGTGAGCCCTAGTTAAAAATAGCATTGAACAAAACATGAGTCATATTTTATTTCTCAAATTCAAATCTTCATCTTACATACAAATTCAAAATCTAAATATTAGAAAACATGGTGAGAAAAAGAGGTTAATTTTGCCACATTTGAATTATATTTTTTTCCTCTTTAGTTCTGATTTTGTACACAATATTCTTTTGTTATTATAGAAATTAGAAATTTTAAATGAATTATAACTTTTTGTTGTTTTAGTGTGAATTCACATTCACTTTATTCTTAAATTAAGGGTCTAAGGTTTGGTAGTTAGTTTTTTATTGGGACTAGGCTGGGCTAAGCACAGGGTTGACACTATTTTTTTAATACAAAATTCCCTGTTTAACAGATGTTTTAGGAGCTATTTCCATTTTACAAGATAATTTAAAAGAATTGAGTTTTATTTTTCAAAAAATTGAAGCACGGAACTTGCCTATTGGAACAAGATGATTTTATCTTGATGGAGAAATGTACAAAGTCGTTATGCAGCCTTATATTTCCAGGTAAAAAAGGGTACTATGGGTGGTAGGACATATATTTGAATAAGTGTGCTATGTTTTTCAGGCCATTTTCTCTTCCATTCATACATCACAAATATTCAAATTAAATTTTTTTATCATAATTCCTATGTTTTACCAGTTTTTCTCAGAACAATGATGGGTAAAACAACTATTAATAATAAATAGCCCTGAAAAAAAGTCAATTTCACAGTTAAATTGTTTTAATGTTTGATGAATCTCAAATTGAAATGTTTTTGAATGTTCAAATCTCAAATATTCCTAAGTATTTGATGTTTTGGGGGATCCATCTCTATAAAGGATTCTTGGATTGGTAGGCATTTAGATACTTTATACCAACAGGCTATGTTGTGTCAAACTCTCAAGTTTTATTAAAGTACAAACTTTGGTCAGTAAGTTGATAGCATTTTGCCTGTTGTCAGGGAATATAAAAACACAGAATATACAAAACAATTTTAGGTTTTTTTTCTTTATGGGTGTGAAACATAGTGAAAAGTATTTTAGGCTGTTTGAAAACAAGATGTTTAGGAAAATATTTGAGCCAAAAAAGGAGGGAAATACTGTGGAGTTGAGGAAGTTACATAATGATGATTTACATATTCTCTACTCATAAGTCATTGTTAGACTAGTAATCAAATCATGCAGATTACAGTGGACGAGACATACATCAAGAATGGAAGAATCTATAAGCGTGTTCAGGGTATTGACTGGAAAACCCAATGGAAAGACCTAAACTCAGATGAACTGGGAATAGCTAGCTTAAGATAGGGCTAGGTGGTGTACTTTTGTAAGTGCAACAATGAACTTTCGAGTTCCCAATACCATTTAGAGTGAGTAATTAAGTAAAAAACTTTGGTCAATGTGATTGACTAAATCAAGAGTAGTGATATTGTGTTGAATTTATTACCACACTAGTCAAACTAACACAATTTGTAAACAGGTGATGAACTGTGTATTATACCTCTTGGAGACCGGTGATTGTTTGCGCAACCCAATGGCCCCTAGAATCCCCCAGCCTCCTGTCTTGTCCTCAGCCAACATACTTAGGTGGTTCATCAGACTTTGCAAAGACCTCATGGCAAGGTCAGGGTCTCCAGAATATTCACATTGACGAAACGATAGAGTAAGAATTTTACCCCAAAACAGAGGTAGCTTGCCTTCCAGAGTCTCCCTGTCACATAAAAGTAAAATACAAAAAACAAGTTTATTTGGATTCATAAAAAGATAGTTTGAATCCAATACTTTACGAATTTGTCCGACACCTTAGTTTAGTTTGTATCGTGTCTGCCTACTGAGCTAAGGGTTCCGAGTTTGATTCCTGGTAAGGCTGAAAATTTATAATTTATAAAAATATGGATTTACCCTTAAACATTGATAAATTAATGGTCGGGGATTGGATGTTGTGCCTGAACTAGTCTTAATGTAGATTATAAGAAATGTGAAGCTACGACGGGCCTAGCAAGCCGGTAGTGGAAAATATACATGGCTTGAATAAAAAAACTGACACATGCCACGGGCTGGAAACAGTAATAGATGTTATGTACTTTACGAATCTGAATCATTTTACCTTTGAACCAACTACTATATGAATCCGGATCTTAATTTTTACATTTGAACCCTGAATCCAAATTTGAATTCAGGAAAAATTATATATTAAGATAAAATGGAGATATAAAAGAATAATAGAAAATATAAATAGTAGCTAAATATTAACATTTTTGCTAAAATGCATTCATTATAACATTCAGTTAGATGAATGGTCCAGGGTCTAGTTGTTTAATTATGACCATTTTTATTTTTCTCGAATTTATAATATCTTAAAGGATTCAAAGAGCTCTACATTCCCATCTTTAGAGAAAGTTGTGTTGCGTGTTTCACACTCCCTCCTGAAGTGTTACAAAAGAAGCGTAGGTCGAGGGGGGGGGGGGGGCGGCAACTNGGGGGGGGGGGGGGATCAAATTTCTTCAAGAGGCAACCATTGCTTCTTTGTCTAATGGCAGCAAAAGTGTGAACTGTATTCTTATTGTCATTGTAAAAGCCATTTTGTCTTTGTTCCCTTTTATGTGTTTCTATCCATCTTTGCTCTACCTTCTTCCAAATATAATAGTTTTTCTATTTGATTATTTTCAAGACAGTATCTCATGGTTTGAGGTCATTAATTTTAGTCATAAACTATATTTTAGTAATTAAAAATTTAGGAGTGGCACGGATCCTGAACCCTTGCTAAAATATCTTAAATTTATCCATTCCCGAGAGAGTCTGGAGGGAAAGACTCCCCACCCCCAACGGTTTGGGCTGGGAAATAAATCCCTCTTATTATTCAAGCAGGTACTACTGGCTCAATCTCTTTTGGAGACAGTCATCTTCTTTGTTCTGTAGCAAAGCAAAATTGAAAAAGGGGGAGGGAGGGGATTTTATTGCCTGTGGTGAGACAAACAAGTCTGGAAGCTTGTGCTCTATAAACAGTTATTTGTTAGGTTCAACAAGTGACATAGAAATGAAAGGGGAGGAAGTAGCTTGCCAAGGTCAACTATTTATGAGCAATTTTCTAGCAACCAAATAGCAGAGATTACAGGGGTGTTAAAACTAAATAACCTTTAAGGGGTGTCAAACATAGGGAATCTTTAAAGGGTAACAAACCTAGGGAACATTTAAGGGGTTTCATACCTAAATAGTAAATAATAATAGGGTTTACAACCTAGATAATCTTTAAGTGGTTTTAGAACTAAATCATTTAAGCTGTTCAATCTTAGAGAACATTTAAGGGGTTCCATAACTAAAGAATATTCAAACAATATTGTAATCCAAAACACAAACCTAGATAACTTTCAAGAGGTATTAAAATAGAGGACATTTAAGAAGGGTAAAAAATTTTTTTTTAATCTTTTGTACCCTTTCAAAAAGTAGTTAAGTATAAAACCGTGGTGTCTACTCAACTTGATCATTGAAATTCCCGACTTTTTCCCTGAATTCCCCTGATCATTTCTTGACATTCCTGACTAAAAAGTATGTCACATCCTTTTAACTCCCTCCGCCCCCCTTCCCACCTCAATTTTCTACTAATATATTTTTAATAATAATAAGTTTTAAAATTTAAATAAATACTTTTTTGAAATTTGTATTAACATTGTTTGCTAGGAATTATAAAATATATTACACAGCTACAAACAAACAAAAACTACAGTTTGAATAACATTATTATTTACTGATTTAATGATTATTATATTTCATATTTTGAGTAAAACATTTTCCCGGATTTTTGTTGTAATTTACTAAATTCCCAACTTATTCCCGTTTTTCCCAATCACTTCAAAATCCCTTTTTCCCTGATTTTCCCGAATGGTAGACACCCTGAAAACACAATTTTCAAAAGAGATTAACTAATAAAAAATAATGTATTAAAATTATTTATTCTATTAATATTATTCAATGTTTGCTCAAAATTTTGCTATTTGTTTCAATAAAATATTCGCACACCCATATCTCTATTATTATGTTTTTATGATATATTTTTTTGTATTATATTTAATTGTGTCAAAGCTTTTAAAAGTATTTCTATATTAGTATAAAAATAACATATTTTTAATCTAGAATTAATCTAAAGCATCATTTTTATAATTTCCTATTCCTGTCCCGATATTTTGACTCATTTCTTGCCCTGTTCCCATCCCGATATTTTGAATCATTTCCCGTCCTGTTCCCGTCCCGATATAAAAATGGCACTCCTGTTCATCCCTAAATTTTATTATTATCATTGAATGCACTTACGTGGGTTTGATAACATTCAACCACTTGACAAGAGTGATGAGAACACTGCCCTCCTCGCTGATGTCTCGGCAGCTGGGTAATATTTTCATTAGCTGAGCATAAAGACTCAACAAGTGTCCCCCAGAAAGAAGAGTGTCCTCAACAGGTGGTTGTCGGGGAATACAGGACTGATAAATGGCCATCACATGCTGCCATTGTGGTACAGCTGTCTGGGACACTTGAATAAAAAAAAACTTGTGACCTACACTATATTACTAAATTATATTTAGCTAGAATGTTGAAAATGTCAAGCAGATCAGATACAGTTCCCTAGATTTCAGAAATTATAAATATATTAGGGGTATAAAGTACTCAAAAATTCAAGTTAGTGTAAAGTTTTATTAGTTGTTCAAGGGGAAATGGAGAAACCCTTAGTTATCAGTAAGGCAGCAAAGCCATGATGCTTCAGAAACATGGACATACAGAAACTTCCCGTTGAGTGGAGATCCAACAAAAAGGTGTGGATGATGTCAGAGATCATGGAGGAATGGTAACGGCCTTTAATGGCAGAATGAGAAAACAAAACTGGCATGTTTTTTTGTTTTTGAATAACGCAACATGCCACCCCCACATTGAACTTTCCAACGTGTGACTTGCTTGGTTCCCTCCAAACATCACAAGTCTTTCTCAACCAATGGATCAGAGCACCACTCAGAATGTTAAAGTGCACTATTGTAAATTATTAATGCAATCTTTGCTCGCCAATATTAATTCTACATCATCTGCCTCTGAGCTTGCAAGAACTATCTCGGTACTAGAAGCAGTTATTTGGATAAGTCAAGCTTAAAGAAGTTGCTGCCAGAAACTGTGACAAAGTGTTTTGAAAAAGCATGATTTTCTATAAGTCAAGTTACTGCTAGTGCAGAAAATGAGAATGACCAGAAGGACTTAAAAAAATGCATGAATGAATCTGCTTTCAATAACTGCAGAGCAGAAGGCTACATCAACGTAAACAATAACGTGAAAACTGAACCAGACACAATGGATATCAATGCCTTAGAAGAAGAAGAGGAAAATGACATTGTGTTGGAAGAAGAAAAGTGTAGCATGAAGACTTATCAAGATTCTGTCAAAAGTTCAAAGAAACTGCAGCGATTTGCCCTACACGGAATTATTCTGAAATGCTTGGTGTGAATTCTCAGGCTAAAGTGTTTGTGGAAAGTCAGGCAGACAAGAGAGTAAATTGTGTGCAGAAAACCCTGCTTGACTACTGGAAAAAATAAAGACAAAATTAGTCATGTTTTTCTGTTCAGTGTAATGTTTCTATATGTTCATTTATATTGTGAATAATGAGTACGGTATTTTATTTTATGATTTTTATCCCAATTATGTGCATGTCTCTGGTTTAAGTTTTATAGAACACCTTCATTAAACGGAAACCTGACTTTATCGGAAAAAATATCTTGGACACTTGCGATTCAATTTAAGGTAGGTTTCACTGTATAATAATATAGCTAAAATATCAGCTGATTTAATTATGTTAATGATACTTAAACTAATACTAGCACCATATTTTTTTCCTTGATACTGTGTTTTGGCTTTTGGTACTAAACTTTTAATTAATTCCAAATAACTAGCCAGCATTTAGACCAAATGAAAAGCAAATTTCAATCCTGCTGGCTGAAACCAAAATCTTTCAGAAGTGATTAGCCATCATCTCTAGCATAACACTTCAACAATGTATACAGTTTGGATTCAAATTCAGTTTGATGCACCACATACAATTTACCTGTTTGTCTGAAGAAGGCTTGCAAAGCTGCTTCGAGTATTGAACCCAGGTACTCTGAATGTGTGACTGTAGTGCCTAAGACCCTGAGCAAACCTTGAAGTACAACACTGGTGCTATCTCTGGCGGAGATCCACTTGATAAAACAGTTGACGGATAATACAGAGATGGCACTGCCAACAGGCTGGTTCACTGTAGCAAGTATCTCTGCCAATAGCATGCCTGCTTCGGATACTTGCTGCTCGGCAGGTACACCTATCACATTATTATTCAAATACATGAATACTTGAAAGTTGCAATACCTTTCAACTTTGTTGGCAGAAGTTTGCCTACCAATATGTAATAAAATCCATACAACTACCTCACCCTAAACTGAGATAATGTATTTTTTCCCTTTTTTATTCAGATATCAATATATATTTGGAAGACAGTACAGGAATGATGGGTATAAACATCTAAAAGAAAATGAACACAATAATATCTAAACAAACATCAAAATAGGTAGACATATATAAATTTAACTAACAATTATCATTTACAAACACATAATAATTAATGATTTAAAAGACTTAAAATTATCTCGATCGAGATGAGATAAAAATATATTGACCTTGTCTTGTAAAGTAAAAATAAAACTCGAATAAGCAAGTAACTTACTGGCTGTAACCACAAGTTCTACATCATCCAACAATTTGCGCACAGCTGCTTGAAATGCTATCTCCTTCTTGGAGAGTAACACCTTGTAGCGGCTAGCACAAGACAGGATCAATTTGACGCACGCCCGCACAAACACTTGTCTCTTGTGCAGCGTGCTTTGGTGGAAGTGGGTTGCAGTCGGGGTGTATGCAGCCACCACTTGCAAGAGTCTGACATAATAATGCTAATGAAATTAGAATTATCTGGCTTATTTCATGTTGCCAAATATTTGATAGTAGTCTACTTCAAATTCATTTATAGGATTAGTAACATGGATAGTGTTATATACTTTGATCTAAATACCCATAGTTTGATCTCTGATCAAGTAAATTGGGGTGTTTTTCACCCACATTTTGATTTTCTATACAATGTCCTGGTGAATGTTAATATGTTTTTAAGTTTTTACCCCTGTTCTCTTTTGTATAAGAGTTCAAATAAAAGTTGCCAGTAGTGATTTTTGCAGTGTCACGTTCCCGTCCAGATATTT
The DNA here is from genome assembly GCA_902151425.1 of Timema shepardi. Classification (NCBI taxonomy): domain Eukaryota; kingdom Metazoa; phylum Arthropoda; class Insecta; order Phasmatodea; family Timematidae; genus Timema; species Timema shepardi. The sequence continues at coordinate 25,024 of CABFVX010000399.1, forward strand.
TGACTTGTTTCCTGTCCTGCTCCCCTACCACAATAAAAATGTAATTTTCATCCATTCCTGGTAAAAATCAATGCTCTCACATGTCTATACACACACAGTGGATTAAAATAATGACTTTCCTATAGTACAAACACAAATATACTTCCATTGAGATCCGTTTTGGTGGCTGCGTGAGCTAATAAGCTACTCTTGCAGTAGACTGGACTGCTGATAATGGGGAGCTCAAGGTTTTAATCTCGATCGGATGTACTGAGGGTAGGTTTTCCAAAATGGTTTTCCACACAAATGTGAGTACACTTCTTATAAATATAACCTTCTAATCCTTAAAACCATTAGTGTAGTTAGTACATAAATCTTTTCCCTGGCGAGTAGTAAGACGTGTTGCTAAAAAAATTCTATTGAGTAAGCAAACCTGAATTAGTGGGGCAAAAAAATAATCAAAACAAAATGCTAAATTACACGTGGAAAACCACTTGTAGTCCACCTAGTCAAGATGTGACCCTTGACTTAAAAATAAATTTGATTCATAAAACAATTATCCGATTGTATAAAGTTTGATGGTTTATTCTACGAAATCTGTTCAGAATGAAATGAGAGGCTTCACCGAAAAAATTATTATCAGTCATCTTGTGTTATTGATTTACATATTTAAGGAATGTTTTAAAAGTTTTCTATTTGTAATGAAAAAGTTAACAAAGACTCACTCTAAAGTATAGACATCTACAGGACCGGTTTCCTGATCCAGTGTGAGTATTACTCTCGGGTCACAGCTCATGACACACCAGTTGACAACTTGGTTGTAGGATGCGGCGTCCACTAGATGCCAAGCAAACTTCTGCGCCTCCAATAGCAATGGTGCTACTTTTGTTGACTGAAACCAGATAAATATTTTAGATCTTTATCAATTGAAGAGTTATTTAATTGTTCAATGGAAAAGAAGCATTTACATTGGTTTGGGTATGTTGAGAGGATGAGTATGGATCGAGTGATGAAGCAAATATGCGAAAGTGGAGTGTGTGGATCAAAAGGAAGGGGTAGGCCATGTAATATGTGGCTAAAAGTTGTAGACGAATGTGTGAAAAAGTGTTTTAAGAATAAAAGAGCACGTATGACTCGGTGTATGGATGTTATCGAAGAGAAGGGAGTATGCAAAAGAAGGAAAGTGTGGAGAGCGTTAGTGAGGATGGATTAACTACGGAGTTGTTTTATGAGCTATAAGCACAGTTTCTCGCCTACCTCATAAGAGAACGGCATGATTAGGTATCTATAAGTATGTTTAATTGTTATGTCAGGCACTTAACAAACGTATAAAGCTAGTGCCTCTATCCTCACAATCACAGTAGACTCCAAACCACTGCAAAGCACTTGAGAGTGACGCCTTAGTAGTCTTGGCCATGGCGAAGCAGGTGTACTATTACTTCTGAATTAATTTTAATATTCCTGGAAAACTACTTCGACAATAAATAGTTCTAAAACACATTTAACTGGAAACTCTTAAAAATATTTTTGTTGCTATTAATGAATTAAATCAAAACCTACTTGTAAATAACTCACTTTTAACACTAAATTAGCTTTAATTATCTGTATTTTTTTAAAGGAACCTCTATTTTAGCAAACAATTTAGAGAATAATATAGAACAACAAATTTTCATTTTTTATAAAAATGAATATTGTGAAGTCATGCCATTGGTGTTCACAAGAAAAAAATTTAACCTTGAAATGTTTGTAGTTGTAATCAATGTTACAGGGAGAAAAAATGGATGTGGGATGATATTTTATGTATGCGATCAATGTGCTTGGTTCTTTAGTTCACTTTTTCTTCCATTAAAAAGCATAATATTTAAAGCTTGCAATTTAATGTCCCAAATTCACTAATATCCCAGTGTTCTTTTTTTTTTTTTTTTT